>JARQOD010001322.1:0-101674 GCA_033576555.1 Oophaga sylvatica
AAATTTCCCCCTCTCCAAGACCTTCTAGTACCCCCCCAACTTCAAAAATTTGTGCCCCCCCAAAAAAAAAAATTATCCCCAAAAATTAGAACTTTTAAAAACCAAATTTTAAAAACCCAAAACCCAAAAAGGGCAACGTTCGATCCATTGCCAACCCCCCCACCACCAAAACCGGGGAACGGGAAAAACCCCCCTGTGGGTGTTTGGGGTTTTCCCCCCCTCGGGTTTTGGGCCCCGGGCCGGGGGGGCGCCCCCCCCGGGGTCCCCCTGTCTTTTGTTTTGGGGGCCCCCCCCCCCTGGCCCCCTTCTGGGGGTTGGGCCCCCCCCCTAGGGTCCCCGGGCTTTTTTGGGGCCCCCGCCTCGGGGTCCCCGATGTTTAACACGTGGGGCCCCCTTTTTGGGCTGGGGGGGGGTTCCTTGGGGGAGGGGAAGAAAACCCAAGGGAAAGGGTTTTTTCTGGGCCCAAACTTTTAAGGACCGAAAACCCTCCCTTGCTGGGGCATTTTCTTTTCCTCGGGTTTTTAAAACCCCTTGCATTCCCCCATCATTAAAAAATGACGTTGTTTTTTTCCTTTTTAAAATTTTTTCCTTCTTCGTCGCCCTTTCGGGCTTTTCCGGGCCCCCCTTTTTTCCCGCCCTTTTCTCTTTTTTTTGCAAAATTTTCCTTTCCCTCCTTTTTTTTTTCGAAAAACTGGGGTTTTTTTCCCCCAAACTGATTTAGGGCAGAATCATTGAAAATCATTTTTTGTTTTAACAAATTTTTTATTTTGCAGGGGTTTTTTTTGGTTTTAGTCGGGGAAATTTTTTAACGTTTCATCTAGAAAATATTGGGGCCCCCCGTTTTCTCATTCCCCTTTTTTTTCCCCTTTTATTTCTTCTTGTCAAAAAACCCCCCTTTCAGTTTGGGGGGTTCCATTTTTTTTGCTGCACGGGGGGTTACTTTTTTTCTTTTTTTTTTTTTTAACATCCTCCCTTGACAAAAGGGCCAGAAAAAACTGTATAAAACCCCAAAACCCCCCTTTTTTGTGCGGGGTTTTTAGGTCCCCAAACCCCTTTTTCCATCTCTCTGTGTATTTTACTTTTTTTTTTTTTTTTGCTATTTTCCCCCCCAGCTACCAACATAAAAATTTTTACCAGCCAAAATGAAATTAATTTTTCAACAAAGGGGAAAAAAAGTAAAAAGGAAAAAAAAAAAATTTTCAAATTTTTTTTTCTGTTTTTCATTTTTTCCCCCCTTTTCCGGGGGACTGAAAAAATATTTTTTTTCCTCAAAATTTGCAAAATTTCCCCCCGTGTAACCCTTTCCCCGGGGGTTCGGGTTTTTCTCCCCCATTCTATTCCGTTGGGGAAACCCAGGACCCCCCAAAAACAATTTAATTTTTTTAAGGTCAAATTTGGGGGAATTTAAAAAATAACTTAATTTTTTTTTGCCTTAACCTAAGTCCCCCAAAAACCCCAGCAAAAAATTTTGGCATACCGCTGCGCCACCCTAAAGGGGTTTTCCCCCACCCCCGGGCCTTTTTTTTAAGATCTGATTTTTTTTTTACCCGGGGGTTTTTTTACGATAAAACCAATGTCCCCGACCCCCCCAAAAAACCCTTTTTTCAAAATGGGGGGAAACCCAACGGGGGGGCAAAATTTCCAAAAGTGGGGGTCCACCAAATGGGGAAATTTTTTTCACCCCTTTTTCAAATTTTTCAAAAATTTAAAAATTTGGGGGCCCGCCCCTTTTAATATTCTAGTCTTTTTTTTAAAGACAAAAATTTTTTTGAGCGCAGATAGCGTGAATATTTTTCCTGGGGGCCAGCCCTACCCTTCTTTTATAGTCCCCGGGGCCCCAAAAATTTTTTAAAACCCAAAAGGGTTTTTTTCTGGGGGGAAAACCCCTCTCATCATTTTCCCCCGCCCTAAGGGGAAAAGGGTTTTTCGGCTCATTTTTTTTTTATTTCAACAAATTTTCTTTTTCCCCCTACCCCTTAAATTTTCCTTCCCTTTTTTGTTTTTTTTTTTTTAAAGGGTTTTTTTTATTTTTTTTTTTTTTTTTTGGGGGGATTTTGGGGGGGGGGGATTTGGGGGGGGGGGGGGGGGGGGGGGGAAAAGGGTTTTGGGGGGGGGGGGTTTTTTTTTTTTCCCCCCCCATTTGGGTTTTTTTTAAACCCTTTCCTTTTTCGAAAGGGTTTCCCCCTATTCCCCCTTTTTTCCCCGGGCATTGATTCCCCCCCCCTTCAAAAAAAACCCCCCAAAACCCCCTTTAAAAAGGGGGTTTAACCAAATCCGGGAATTTGCAAACGGGGCTAATCGCATACATTATTTTACTGGCCCCTTTTGGGTCGGGCCAAACCCTTTTTTTTTTAAAACTGGTCGGCCCCGGGGGGTCCCTTTTTTTTAAAACGAAACCCGGGGTTTTTTTTCCCTCCCCAGTCTC
Source organism: Oophaga sylvatica (assembly GCA_033576555.1). Classification (NCBI taxonomy): domain Eukaryota; kingdom Metazoa; phylum Chordata; class Amphibia; order Anura; family Dendrobatidae; genus Oophaga; species Oophaga sylvatica. Next base: position 2,426 of record JARQOD010001322.1, read on the forward strand.
GGGGTTTTCCCTTAAATTTTTTTTGGTTGGGGCGAGGTTTTTGTAAAAAAAGGTCCTTACCCCCAAATTTTCCCTTTTTGGGTTTGGCCGGGGGAAATTTCCAAAGGCGCCTTTTACTTACCGTACCAACACACGAATGGGACTTATATCAAGGAGTCTTTGGAGAAGGGTCATATCAGACCATCCTCTTCACCCTTGGGCGCCGTTTTTTCTTTGTGGCCAAAAGAATGGTTTCATTGAGGCCGTGTATTGACTATCCTCCTCCTGAATAAAATCACTGTTAAATATCAATATCCGTTACCCTGATTTCTGACCTATTTTCCAGAGTGAAAAGTGCTAGTTTGGTTTACCAAGCTTGACCTCAGGGGAGCGTATAACCTTATTCGCATTAAGCACGGGGGATGAATGAAGACGCGTTTTAATACCCCAGAGGGGCATTTTGATTACCTAGTGATGCCTTTTGGCTTACTAATGCCCCTTCTGTCTTCCAATCCTTTATGAATGATATTTTCAGGGATTTTGTGGGTAAATTCTAATCGTTTATTTGGATGATATCTTGATTTTTTCCAACGACTGGGACTCTCATGTGAAACATGTTCGGACTGTGTTCCAGATTTTGAGAGAGAATGCACTATATGTGAAGGGATCAAAGTGTCTTTTTGGCGTACAGAAGGTTTAATTTTCTGGGATTCATTTTGCCTCCGTTGTTATTGAAATGGACCCGGTCAAGGTTCAGGCCATCTGTGATTGGGTTCAACCTACTACATTGAAAGGGGTCTTCAGAGATTTTTGGGTTTTGCCCATTTTTATCGTAAATTTATTGATAATTTCTCCGGTATTGTTTAAACCATTGACTGATTTGACCAAAAAGGGTTCCGACGTGGTGAATTGGCCTCCTGAGGCAGTTTTCTGCGTTTCAGGAACTTAAGCAGAGATTCATTCCTGCTCCTGTTCTACGGCAGCCTGATGTTTCTCTGCCGTTTCAGGTGGAGGTTGATGCTTCTGAGATTGGGGCAGGTGCCGTTTTGTCCCAAAGGGATCCGGAGACCTCTAAGAGTAACCCTTGTGCCTTCTCTCAAATTTTTTCTCCAACTGAACGTATTTATTGTAGCATCGGCGTCCCGGCCCTCTGCCAGGCAGGGACGCCGTTCCTCTTACCAGCGCTCTGCGTCCTCAGCGCCCCCAGCGTCCTCAGCGCCCCCAGCGTCCTCAGCGCCCTCAGCATCCTCGGCGTCCTCCTTCCATCCTGCTGGGCCCGCGCGCTCCTTCCCTGTGCTGGACTTAGGGCGCGCGCCCGCACCCTCCCCCGCTCTTAAAGGAGCCGCGCGCATTTTCCAAATTAGTCTCCGGCCAATGCGGAGGACTCCACCCTAAATTAAGGGCTTCCTCTTAATGGAGGTGCCCGAGCAATGTTGTTTATTGCACTGTATAACTCTGCTTCAGCCCTCAGCTCCTGTTTCCAGTTGCCTGCCTGTTACCTGTCTGTTTGGTGTCTGCCATCTGACTGCAGCCCTCCCCGGAGGTTCGGACATCACCTGCAGTGATCCCCGGCTATTACAGAGACTCTTGCCTGCTCACTTGGGAGCGATCATCTGCCATCCGACTGCACTATCCGAAGGTTCGGACTCCATCAGCAGTGATCACCGGCTACTCCAGAGACTCTTGCCTGCTCACTTGGAGCGATCATCTGCCATCCGACTGCAGCTTTATCCGAAGGTTCGGACATCTCCAGCAGTGATCACGGGCTACTCCAGAGACTCCTGCCTGCTCGCTTGGGAAGCGATCATCTGCCATCGGACTGCAGCCTACCAGGAGGCTCCAACAGCTCAGGTCGTATAAGCCTGTATATTCATAGACTGCCCTGGTCACTTGCCGTGACAACCTGCCTACCCAGAGACTGCCCTGGTCACTTGCCGTGACAACCTGCCTACCCAGAGTCTGCCCTGGTCACTTGCCGTGACAACCTGCCTACCCAGAGACTGCCTGGTCACTTGCCGTGACAACCTGCCTACCCAGAGACTGCCCTGGTCACTTGCCGTGACAACCTGCCTACCCAGAGACTGCCCTGGTCACTTCCCGTGAATTCCTGTCCGTATTCCCCGGTGCCACCTGCTCTCTTACAAGTATACTGTCTTGTATAATAAAGCTCAGTGGTTTCACCTACCAGACCCGTTACATTTATGATGTGGGTAATCGGGAGTTATTGGCCATGAAGTGGGCCTTTGAAGAGTGAGACATTGGCTGGAAGGAGCCAAACATCAGGTGGTGGTCCTCACGGACCATAAGAACCTGGTTTATCTCGAATCAGCCAAGCGACTTAATCCTAGACAAGCCAGGTGGGCCTTGTTTTTCACACTTTTTAATTTTGTGGTTTCTTTTCTTCCGGGCACTAAGAATGTTAAGGCGGATGCCCTCTTGAGGAGTTTCTTTGCGGATTTTCCTGAGTTAACTGATCCTGGCTGTTATTTTGAAAGAGGGGTAGTTCTTTCCACCATCTCGCCCAATTTGAGACTGCTCTGGAGGGGTGTCAGGAGGATAAACCTGAACGCTGCCCTGTTGGGAAATTGTTTGTCCCAGACCAGTGGAAGAAGAGGGGGATGTCTGAGATTCATTGTTCCGCGTTGGCTGGTCATCCCGTATTTTTGGTACCAGAGATTTGGGTGAGTCGGTCCTTTTGGTGGCCTACTTTGTCTCGTGACGTCAGGGACTTTGTGCAGTCCTGTGGGACATGCTCTTATTCCAAGCCTTGCTCTCGCTCCAGTGGTTTGTTAATGCCATTACCTGTGCCCAAGAGCCATGGACCCATATCTCTATGGATTTTATTTCCGACCTCCCTGTCTCTCAGAGAATGACCGTTATCTGGGTAATCTGTGATAGGTTTTCCAAGATGATACATCTTGCGCCATTAGCTAAGTTGCCTTCCTCCTCCGAATTGGTGCCTTTGTTCTTTCAGCACGTGGTTCGGTTACATGGCATTCCGGAGAACATTGTGTCTGACAGAGGAGTCCTGTTTGTTTCCAGATTTATGCACTTTAGTCTACCGATGATGAAATATATGGACAGTTGTGATTATTATTGATTGAGTCTGCTACATGAGTTTTTGAGTGGATTTGTGTAATAAATAAATATTACCTGTATTATTATTATCAAAATTCTCTTTTTCGATATTGCACTGCATTTTATATACTTATGCGATTGTATATTGTATATATAATTTTTATACTTTCCATTTGGATAATCATGTAGCGGTCTCTAATCTTTAGTCTGTACTCTGATATTGTTAGTGCTGCAAGTGTTGACCCGCTCCCCCTTGTTTTTAATATGTCTTTCCCATTCAGTATATTTTTGTCAAATGTTTTAAATCAATTTTGTCCTGTCTGGTGTTCCTCTTTAATAAAATTCAAATTTGTTATAAGGAATGAAATGATGGCATTTGATATTTATTTTTATATTGTTATGGACTGACCTGAGTTGGAGCAGTGATATTGCAGCCAGTTGGAGCAGCACCAGCAGGTAGCGTAGTCAGGAAGTCACCAGAGGTCGGTACACGGAGCAGCACAATAGTTGCAGGATAAGCAGGAATCATAGTCAGGAAATAGCCAGAGGTCGGTACACGGAGCAGCAGTATAGTTAGGAAGATTTGCAGGAATCATAGGAAAATAGCCAGAGGTCGGTACATGGAGCATTAACATAGTTATGGCTCATACCACTAGCGAGAAAAAAAAACAGTACAATTTCCGGACCGAAAAAACGGACGAGTGCTATGCGAGTGTAATGCGATTTCCGTGCAATTTTTCCTCGGAGCATCCGTATGACATGCGTATGACATGGGTATGCAATGCGATTTTAACATGAGGTTTTACATAGAGCAGTTCTCTGTATGTAAAAACTCATGTTAAAATAGCACTGTAAAAAAAAAAAAACTGTACACATCCGCATATATATAGATAGATAGCTAGATAGCTTAAAAGCCGGCAGATGCCGGGTACAGTATAGAATAGAAATAGGTTAGAATAGAATAGAATAGATATATACACGTAGAATATGTGTGTGTGTATATATATATATATATATATATATATATATATATATTATATATATTTATTTATATAGATGTCATTGCATATATGTATATATTTTTATTTCATAGAGATATAGATAGCAGAATAGCCTATAATTCAAATGTCGGCATCTGTAAAATCATTACAGAATCCGAAAGGATAGGATACACGGTTTACATACAGTAAACCATTACATATGTTTATTTTTTTTATATGTCCCTCACTAATAAAAGTTAGTAGTGTCCCGTGTGTAAAATTTTGGAGCTGTAGGTGTTAAATTAAAGGATTAATTCACGGAAAAAACGGCGTGGGTTCCCGCCAATTTTCTCCTCAAGAGAAGGCAAGCAAGTGACTGAGGGCAGAAATTAATAGCAAGGTGACATTAACCTCTTATTACCCTATATGTCACCGCTACAGGGCAATGGGAAGAGAGAGGGTAAGTGACCAGGGCCTTTTCTGGGGGGCTAGGGGCAGATTTCTTTAGCCGGGGGGCCAAAAACATTGGTCCCTCTCTAGGCTATTAATTTTTGCCCTCAGTCACTGGCTTGCCCTCTCTGGCGGAGAAAATTAAAACGCCCACGCCAATTTTTTCAGTGAATTAATCCTTTAATTTAACACCTACAGCTCCACAATTTTACACACAGACACTACTAACATTATTATGAGGGACATATATAAATCTTAACGGATTTTGCAATGGTTTACTGTATGTAAACCATGTCTCATATCCTGTCGGGTTCTGTAATGATTTTACAGAAGTCGACAATTGAATTATCGGCTATTCTGCTATCTACCTCTGTATGAAATATAAATAATATATATGTGTCTCACTGACGTGTATGTTTATATATATATATATAATATATATATATATATATATGTGTGTGTATATATAATATTTGTAGGGATCCGCTCTGGTAGGCAGGGGCCGGCCACAGTAATGAGGCAACACACAGGCTTTTAGTTCAAAGTTCAGTGGTTTTAATAACGGGTTCAACAAAAAGTCCAGATAACAAAATCAAAGCAGAACATAAATCACTCCAGTTTGGAGAACCACTGGTCCCAGACTCACCCTTGCTTGGGACGGGCTTAACTAAGCGGCTGCAAGACAGCAGAGACCGCCAGGTGCCATTCCGGGTGGTCTGGTACTCGCTTCCTGGTGCACACTGACACACTGTAACCAAAACAAGCTTCCAGGCTGACTCCAGCCAAACTCCTTCCTTCCACACCCCCCCAACTACAACAGCTCCTTGTTTTATAGGCCTAGTCCACACCCTCAGGTGAGGTACACATCAGCTGACCTGATCACGTGACTATGACCTCATCACAGGTCCTTGAGATCAGGGAAAAATCTTGACCAAACTCCAGTCTGCTAGGAGAAATATATCTCCCATCCATCAAGACCCCCTTTGGTGTACCACATACCTCCCCCTTTGTTCAACCTTAGGAGGGTGGACACATGACATACAGTGAACTCTGGACAGTGCATCTGCGTTCCCCTGTAATTTGCCTGCCCGATGTTCTACTGAAAATTTGAAATTTTGCAGAGACAGAAACCACCTGGTGACTCGTGCATTTCTCTCTTTGGCTTGTCTCATCCAAGCAGAAATTAGTAATGACCGACATATCACATGTAGAGATAGTCAATAAGCAAAACTGTGCTAGATAGACATGTGCATATTGGACATAGTAAGAAGACAAGCTGTACTGAATACAGAAATATCACAACGAGAACAGCCATATAGTCTCAAATGTAAAAAAACTTTATTAGAAACAATAAAAACGAAGAGGAGAAGGAAAAACAGGAATGGTAGTAGGGAAGTGGTAATATGTGGTGGTGATAATAAACAACAAGTGGAAAAAAGCAATGGGCCAGGAGACAAAAACTGCTCACAGAAAGTAGATCTAAGATATTAACAATCCATCATGCAAAATGGGAGAAAAATAGATAAACATGGCACATGACTAGAAATAATAGTACACAAATAAATTCAGTATAAAATTTGTGGTACTAAATTGACATCAGAGGTATACAAAGTGAAACATTGGATTGGCACCATATGATTAATATGAGTAAGTGTGCAGAGCATACGGCTCAATATATCTATATATGTGCAATCTGTATATTGTAACGGGTCAGGTAGGTGGAACCTCTGAGCTTTATTTTATACAAGAAGGTTATACTTGTAAGAGAGCGGGTGGCGCCCAGGGAGACGGACAGGAAGTCACGGCAAGTGACGGGGCAGTCTCTGGTTATACGGGAAAGGATCACGGCAAGTGACCGGGGCAGTCTCTGGATTGACAGGCAGGTTGTCACGGCAAGTGACCGGGGCAGTCTCTGGATAGACAGGCAGGTTGTCACGGCAAGTGACCGGGGCAGTCTCTGGATTGACAGGCAGGTTGTCACGGCAAGTGACCGGGGTAGTCTCTGGATAGACAGGCAGGTTGTCACGGCAAGTGACCGGGGCAGTCTCTGGATTGACAGGCAGGTTGTCACAGCAAGTAACCGGGGCAGTCTCTAGATGGACAGGTATATACGACCTGAGATGGTGAAGCCTCCCGGTAGGCTAGCAGGCAGATGGCGGATGGACACTCCCAAGTGAGCAGGCGAGAGTCTCTGGAACAGCCGGGGATCACACCGCTTGTGACGTCCGAACCTCCGGGTAGGGCTGCAGTCAGATGGCAGATGATCGCTCCCAAGTGAGCAGGCAAGAGTCTCTGGAATAGCCGGGGATCACCGCTTGTGACGTCCGAACCTCCGGGTAGGGCTGCAGTCAGATGGCAGATGATCGCTCCCATGTGAGCAGGCAAGAGTCTCTGGAATAGCCGTGGATCACCACTTGTGACGTCCGAACCTCCGGGTAGACTTGCGGACAGGTAGCATACAGCAAACGGGCAGGAAACAGGCAGGTAACTGGTAACGGGACCTGAGGGCTGAAGCAGAGTGAAACAGTGCAACAACAACATTTGCTCGGGCACCTCCATTAAGGAGAAGCCCTTAATATAGGGTGGAGTCCCTCCGGCATTGGCCGGGGACTTATTTGAAAAATGCGCGCGGCTCCTTTAAGAGCGGGGGGAGAGCGCGGGCACGCGCCCTAAGTCCAGCAGCAGGGAAGGAGCGCGCGGCCCCAGCAGGGCGGAAGGAGGACGCTGAGGAAGGGTAAGGGGGGCGACGTCCCTGCCTGGCAGAGGACGCTGCTGCAGGGGAACAGCGTCCCTGCCTGGCAGAAGGCAGGGACGCCGACGCTACATATATCAAGCAACATGCAACAATAAATACCAGATGAATGCATCAACGTGCCATAATAGGCTACAACGGCCGTATACATGTATGCACAATGCAACAAATCATATACATATAAGTGTGGACAGTCATTGAATGCAATGACATGTCACATATGGTGCCAGAGAGATGCGTACAAGTGCCATAATGGTTAAAGCAGCAATGTAACATGGGCATAGGCAGAGCATGACTACAATGAGGTCATGTCTAGTAAAGAAAGGCTGCTAAAGAGGTATACCTTATTGTGAGCAGAGCGACATCCAGCCCTCCCCGACGCGCGTTTCGGAGCCTGGGTGCTCCTTCCTCAGGGGGCATCATGAGGAAGGAGCACCCAGGCTCCGAAACGCGCGTCGGGGAGGGCTGGATGTCGCTCTGCTCACAATAAGGTATACCTCTTTAGCAGCCTTTCTTTACTAGACATGACCTCATTGTAGTCATGCTCTGCCTATGCCCATGTTACATTGCTGCTTTAACCATTATGGCACTTGTACGCATCTCTCTGGCACCATATGTGACATGTCATTGCATTCAATGACTGTCCACACTTATATGTATATGATTTGTTGCATTGTGCATACATGTATACGGCCGTTGTAGCCTATTATGGCACGTTGATGCATTCATCTGGTATTTATTGTTGCATGTTGCTTGATATACAGATTGCACATATATAGATATATTGAGCCGTATGCTCTGCACACTTACTCATATTAATCATATGGTGCCAATCCAATGTTTCACCTTGTATACCTCTGATGCCAATTTAGTACCACAAATTTTTATACTGAATTTATTTGTGTACTATTATTTCTAGTCATGTGCCATGTTTATCTATTTTTCTCCCATTTTGCATGATGGATTGTTAATATCTTAGATCTACTTTCTGTGAGCAGTTTTCGTCTCCTGGCCCATTGCTTTTTTCCACTTGTTGTTTATTATCACCACCACATATTACCACTTCCCTACTACAATTCCTGTTTTTCCTTCTCCTCTTCGTTTTTATTGTTTCTAATAAAGTTTTTTTACATTTGAGACTATATGGCTGTTCTCGTTGTGATATTTCTTGACTCATCCAAGTCAGAGGGGAATGATCAGTTACCAACCGAAACGTTCTCCCCCAACAGATAGTAGCGCAATGACTCCAGTGCCCACTTGATGGCCAGGCACTCTCTCTCTACAATGCTGTATCTGGTTTCAGCTGGAGTAAGCTTTCGACTCAGGAAACTAATAGGATGCTCCTCCCCGTTAACCTCCTGAGACAACACGGCACCCAGACCTACCTCTGACGCATCAGTCTGGACAATGAATTCTCTTTTGAAGTCGGGCGTGATCAGAACTGGTGACCCACACAGTGCCCCTTTTAGTTTTACAAACGCTTCTCAAGCTGATCATTCCATCGCACCATTACTGACTTCCTCCCTTTTAGGCAGTCAGTTAACGGCGCCGACAGGGTTGCAAAATTGGGAATAAACTGCTGGTAGTATCCCACTAACCCCAAAAACCCTTTCACTTGTTTTGTGGTGAGGGGACGGGCCAGTTTTGGATTGCCTCCACTTTGTTTATTTGGGGTTTGATAACTCCTCTCCCAATCACATACCCCAGGTACCGAGCTTCCTCCAACCCTATGGAACACTTTTTTGGGTTGGCAGTTAGCCCTGCTTGTCTCAGAGAATCTATCACCGCCTGTACCTTGGCTAAGTGACTTTCCCAGTCTGTACTGTACACCACAATATCGTCCAGATAGGCCGCGGCATATCGGCGATGAGGACGAAGAACAACGTCCATTAACCTCTGGAATGTCGCTGGAGCGCCATGCAACCCGAAGGGTAGGACTATATACTGGAACAGTCCCTCGGGTGTTACAAAAGCCGTTTTCTCTCTCGCTGCTTTTGTTAGGGGCACCTGCCAATACCCTTTTGTGAGGTCAATGACTGAAAAATACCGGGCCTGCCCAAACCGCTCTATTAACTCATCGACCCGGGCATGGGGTAGGCGTCAAACTTAGAAATTTCATTCAGTTTTCTGAAGTCATTACAGAACCTTAGTGTCCCATCTGGCTTTGGTATTAGGACTATTGGGCTGGCCCACTCACTCTGGGACTCTTCAATGACCCCTAACTGCAGCATCTTCTTGACCTCTTCTGAGATGGCTTGTCGCCGGGCCTCAGGCACCCGATATGGCTTTAATCGGACTTTGGCCTGCGGCTCCGTGACAATGTCATGTTGGATTAGGGAGGTACGACCAGGAAGTTCCGAAAAAACATCGGTATTTCGGCTAACAAACTCTCGGACTTCCTGAACTTGTCTGGGCGACAAAGTGTCTGCTATTTTGACGGCAGAGAGGACTTCTCTTGCCTTCTCCTGAGGCAAGGAAGCCATCTCTACTGGAAATGCAGGCCGTGGACAATCCTCACCAAGCGGGTCTCTGTCTTTCCATGGTTTGAGCAGATTCACATGGTATACTTGTTCTAGCTTTCTCCTGTTGTGAATGGGTTTGAGATGAGTTCTGAGCAGAGGCTCCCTCTGGTGGTTACTAGCGGTACTTGACTGTCCAGTGAAGATTGTGAGGATTGGGAATCAGGTGTTACTGACTGGTCTTATATAAGGGAGTCGCCTTCCCATCAGGGTTGCCGGTGATCAATTGTTCTGGTCTCAATCCTTGATTCCTGATTCCTTTGTAGCTTGCTGTGTCGTGTCTGCATCTCCTGCTTACAGATAAGACATTTCCTTCTTTTTGTTTTTGTGCTTTATTTTTGCATTTTGTCCTGCACTTCTGTGGGGGCCTTCAGGGTCCCCTCCGGGGGCTTTTGCCCTCTCAGTTTAGTTCAGCCACTGATGTTTGTACATTTGCTTTTTCCAGTTTTTTCAGTGGCTGCTGTTTTGATTTTGTTACACCAGAGAACTAATTTAGGTGGTAGAGGTCGTGTGATCTCAGGTGTTTTTGAAATTAGTAGAGTTGGTGCTTTTCAGGGTTTTTTGGGATTGCAGTAAGTACCCTTCCTATCCTTTTCTATTTAGGTAGTTTGGGCCCCAACGTTTGCTCATACTATTTTCTGTCTGTGTCAGTATTTCTTCTTGTCTAACCGCCATTACATGTTTGGGGGCTTTCTGTTATCTTTGGGGATCTGCTCCGGGGCAGATAGCTTTCCTCTTTCTATCTTTAGGTGTAGTTAGTTTCTTAGGCTGTGACGAGGCGTCTAGGACCAACGTAGGAACGCTCCACGGCTGCCTCTAGTTGTGGTGGTTAGTCAGGGTACTGCAATCTCATAGATTCCAACTTCTCTGGTGTATTGCCCTTTTTACCTGCACTCCTCAGCTACCGTAACATAACATTCTCCGCCCTGGTTGGTGTACTTTATAGTTTACTGGACCCACCTTCTCTATAATCTCGTAGGGTCCCTGCCACCTTGCAAGGAACTTACTATCCACTGTAGGCACAAGTACTAACACCCGATCCCCAGGGTTAAAGGACCTTACCCGTGCCTCCCGGTTATAGACCTGCCTCTGTGACCTTTGTGCTGCTTCCATGTGTTCTCGGACTAATGGTAGGACTGTCTCCATTCTCTCTTGCATTTTGGCCACATGTTCTATCACACTTTTGTGGGGAATTGGTTGGTTTTCCCAGGCCTCTTTAGCTATATCGAGTAAGCCACGGGGATGTCTGCCATATAATAGTTCAAAGGGCGAGAACCCCGTAGATGCCTGGGGCACCTCCCACACTGCAAACATCAGGTATGGCAACAAGAGATCCCAGTCCTTACCATCTTTAGAGACTGCTTTTTTCAACATATTCTTCAGGGTTTTATTGAACCTTTCTACTAAACCGTCTGTTTGGGGATGATAGACCGATGTGCGCAACTGTTTAACACTTAACAAGTGGCAGAGTTCCTTCATGATTTTTGACATAAAGGGGTCCCCTGATCTGTTAAGATATCTTGAGGATTCCCACCCGAGAGAACATACCCATGAGTTCTTTTGCGATCAGTTTGGCCGAGGTGTGTCGCAGGGAATAGCCTCAGGATACCTGGTAGCGTAATCTAGAACTACGAGGATGTGTTGGTGACCCCTTGCTGATTTATTAACCGGCCCCACCAGATCCATGGCTATTCTCTCAAACGGGACCTCTATAATTGGTAATGGCACCAAGGGACTCCGAAAATGAGGCTGCGGACTGGTTACCTGGCACACGGGACAAGAGTTACAATACCGTTTAACTTCTTCATAGACCCCTAGCCAGTAAAACCGCTGTAGAATTCTGTCTAGGGTTTTCTTTTGGCCCAAATGTCCCCCTAGTACATGCGCATGCGCTAAGTCCATTACCAACCTCCGATATGACTGCGGTACCAGCAATTGCTCGACAATTTCCCCATGTATTTTGTCAACCCGATACAGCAAATCTTGGTTCAGCTCGAATCGGGGAAATACTGTAACTGCCCCGGGGTGTTGGGGTTCCCCATTGACAACCAGTACATTTTCCCGGGCTCGAGTAAACGTAGGGTCCCAGAGTTGCGCCGTACCAAAATTGTCACCTGCCACATTTAAGTCTGACAATTCTGGTCCCGGTGGCAAATCTTCCATCTCCCCAGCTAACACTTCTATAGGAGAGGGGTTTTCCTCCTCCACCGAAGGCAAAGGTACTCCTACCACCAGCACATCTTCCTCTGGGCCACCAGGTTCATGCCCGATTTCTGGAGAATGCAACCTGGTTGCCACTGGTGCCGATGACTGTTCCGTGGGAGGGGTAATTACAGGCCAAAGCACAGAAAATAACGGAAAATCTCTCCCCATTATTACATCATAATGCAAATTCACCACCACCCCCACCTCGTGGCACCTCCTCCCCGCTGGCGTGTTTATCATCACCAGGGCGGTAGGATAATGTTTTAGGTCCCCATGTATACACAACACACCCATCTTCCGACCAGTATACTCGCTGATTTGGACGTGGCTGGCTCGTATTAGGGTCACGAGACTCCCTGAGTCCAGTAGAGCCACAGCAGGGTTACCCTCCACCTCCACTTTACACAAATTATTCATATTGGGTCCCTCTGGTTTACCCACTGCACACATGTGTTCGGCATAGTGAGACTGATAGTACCCATAGTTTGTGTCCATGGGCTCAGTCAGGTGGGGGCAATCAGCTCTCACATGTCCTGGTTCTTGGCACCGCCAACAGATTATGGGGCCCCTTTCGTCCCCGACCCGTCCTGGGCGGCCTTCCGAGTCTCTGCTCGCCGAACGGCGGGTGAAGGTTTGGGGAATTTACTCATTACCTTCCGGGTAGTCTCTCCCTGTATCTCCTTGGTAGCCCCATATCTTTCAATGAGGTCTACCATTTGGAGACCATCAGTAGGGGCTGCCTGTCCAACCCATGTTTGTAGGGTGTGGGGCAAAGTTCTCCAGAATTTATCAGTCACTATACGATCCAGCATAGCGCGGGGTGACAACACTTCCGGCTGCAACCACTTTTCTATCAGGTGTATCAAGTCATAATACTGGGACCGAGCTGGCTCGGAAGGGGAAAACTTCCACTGGTGTACCCGCTGAGCCCGGACTAACACATTTACCCCAAGACGTGCGAGTATCTCACCCTTGACGATCTCGTAGTCCCTCTGGTGCTCGGGGGTAGGTCTCTATAGGCTTTCGCGGGTCCTGGAGCCAAAAACGGAGCCACGATCTCAGCCCACTGGTCCCGGGGTAGTCTCTCCCTCTCAGCCACGCCTTCAAACATCTCCAGGTACACCTCGACGTCATCTGACTTTTCCATTTTCGGAATCGCTGTGCGTACCACTTTCCGGACATCCTGACGTCCCGGGGCAGCTCCTGCTGTCTGCGGCGCTGTGATGTGCTGCATCAGTAGACTGTTGGTTTCCTGTTGCCGCTCCATAGCCTGCTGCTGTATAGCCTGCTGCTGCTGCATAGCCAGCTGCTGCTGTCGCACGGCCTCCACAAGCATTTTTACTGTGCTCTCCATCTCCGGACAGTTATCCACCGGGTTTTGCGTCACTTTCTTCACCCAGGACATTAAGGCTAAGTTCACACGTTGCGGAATTGCCGCGGAAATTTCCGCGGCAATCCCGCACTTCTCCCGCAGGAAATACGCACGTTTTTTGTATGCTGATTCCCGCCAGAATAATAGCGTTTTGCAAGCGTAATTAGCTTGCAGAATGCTAGCGTTTTCCTAGCGATCTGTAGCATCGCTTGGAAAACTGATTGACAGGTTGGTCACACGAGTCACACATAGTGTTTGACAAGTGTGACCAACTTTTTACTATTGATGCCGCCTATGTCGCATCAATAGTAAAAAGATCTAATGTAAAAATAATAAAAAAAATAATAAATAATGATATTCTCACCTTCCGGCGGCCCCCGCAGCCTTCCCGCCTTCAGCGACGCTCCCGGCAACTCCGGTCCCAGGAGTGCTTTGCGACAAATCACACCGATGACGTAGCATCTCGCGAGACCGCTACGCCATCTGGGTGATTCTCGCAAAGGACTCTTTGGACCGGAAGTTGCCGGGAGCGTCGCTGAAGGCGGGAAGGCTGCGGGGGCCGCGGGAAGGCTGCGGGGGCCGCCGGAAGGTGAGAATATCATTATTTTTTATTTTAATTATTGTTTTACCAGGGATATGGTACCCAGGGCCTGGAGGAGAGTCTCCTCTCCTCCAGACCCTGGGTACCATCGCACATGAACCGCTTACATTGCGCATGGTGGGCATAGCCACATGCGGAAAGTAAGCGGTTCAATGCATTCCTATGGCGGCGGAATCACCGCGATTACGCTAAATTAATGAACATGTTGCTATTTTTTCCGCGAAGCGTTTTTTTCGCGGAAAAAAACGCAACATGTGGCCAAAACATGCAGAATCAATTAACATGTATAGGATGCTTAATGCTTGCGTTTTTATCGCGTTTTTACCGCGGAAAACCGCGAAAAAACCGCAAAAAAAACGCAATTATTCCTGATCGTGTGCACTTAGCCTTACTGTCATGCAGAGAAAAAACAGCCTGACCTCACTGCGTTGCCCGCATTCTCCACCAATTGTAGGGATCCGCTCTGGTAGGCAGGGGCCGGGCCGCAGTAATGAGGCAACACACAGGCTTTTAGTTCAAAGTTCAGTGGTTTTAATAACGGGTTCAACAAAAAGTCCAGATAACAAAATCAAAGCAGAACATAAATCACTCCAGTTTGGAGAACCACTGGTCCCAGACTCACCCTTGCTTGGGACGGGCTTAACTAAGCGGCTGCAAGACAGCAGAGACCGCCAGGTGCCATTCCGGGTGGTCTGGTACTCGCTTCCTGGTGCACACTGACACACTGTAACCAAAACAAGCTTCCAGGCTGACTCCAGCCAAACTCCTTCCTTCCACACCCACCAACTACAACAGCTCCTTGTTTTATAGGCCTAGTCCACACCCTCAGGTGAGGAACACATCAGCTGACCTGATCACGTGACTATGACCTCATCACAGGTCCTTGAGATTAGGGAAAATCTTGACCAAACTCCAGTCTGCTAGGAGAAATATATCTCCCATCCATCAAGACCCCCTTTGGTGTACCACAATATATACAGTATATATACAGTATATGTATTCTATGTGTATATATCTAATGTTTTGTGAGCTGTTTTACAGTAGCAGGACATGAATTGCTGGCTTTTCAAAGGACACCCAGGGCGCACCTACCATGAGGCGAGTTGAGCACTCTGCCTCAGGCAGCGGTGCCTCCCTGAAGAGCGGGGGTGTCAGATTCTCCTCTCCTGCATCTGCTCGTGTTACTCACATATTGCTGTTTTGTGCGTACAGGATCTGTGATGAGGTCACAGGAGGGGAGGAGTCAGGTGTCACATGATCAGGGGCCGCCCTCAGTGTATGCAGGACTCTGCTGTGCTGGTTGTCATGGTGCTGGATGAGGGGAAGTTTATGTGTGGGGTCAGGAGGGGTTTACAGGGTGGATGTAGCAGAGCTGTGTGTGCGAGGTGTATGGATCAGAGCCTCGTATGTATGGGGTGTGCGGAGCGGAGCCGTGTGTGTACAAGATGTACGGAGCGGAGCCTCGTGTGTACGGAGCGGAGCCGCGTGTGTACGAGGTGAGCGGAGCTGAGCCGCGTGTGTACGAGGTGTGCGGAGCCCTGTGTGTACGAGGTGAGCAGAGCGGAGCCGCATGTGTACAAGGTGTGTGGAGTGGAGCCGCATGTGTACGAGGTGTGCGGAGCCCTGTGTGTACGAGGTGAGCGGAGCTGCGTTTGTACGAGGTGTGCGGAGCGGAGCCGCGTGTGTACGAGATGTGCGGAGCCCTGTGTGTACGAGGTGAGCGGAGCGGAGCCGCGTGTGTACGAGGTGTGCGGAGCCCTGTGTGTATGAGGCGAGCGGAGCCGCATGTGTATGAGGTGAGCGGAGCCCTGTGTGAACGAGGTGAGCGGAGCTGCGTGTGTACGAGATGTACGGAGCGGAGCCACGTGTGTACGAGGTGTGCGAGTGGAGCCGCGTGTGTACGAGGTGTGCAGAGCCCTGTGTGTACGAGGTGAGCGGAGTCACGTGTGAATGAGGAGTGCTGAGCAGCGTGTGTATGAGGTGTGCGGAGCCATGCTTGTACGAAATCGGTGTATGATGGGGAGCATTCATACCTCCCAACCGTCCCGGATCCAGCGGGACAGTCCCAATTTTGAGAGTCTGCCCCGCTGTCCTGGCCGGGAGCTTACTTTTCCCATGGACACAGGAGTACACGACGAAGCCACGAGGAGCACTTTAACCCCTTACTGCCATCGGACGTACTATCCCGTCCATGGTACCTGGGCCCGTATGACCGGGGACGGATAGTACGTCTCGTGCGATCGGACGCGCTCCCAGGGGGAGCGCAGCCGATCGCGGCCGGGTGTCAGCTGATTATCACAGCTGACACCCATGACTGTGTGTCAGGAGCGGTCACGGACCGCTCCCGGCACATTAACCCCTTGCACACCGCGATCAAACATGATCGCGGTGTACTGGGGGCACAGGGGAGGATCGCGCAGGGTGGGGGCTCCCTGCGCGCCCCCCCTGAGACCCTCAGAGCAGCACGATGTGATCGCGCTGTTCTGAGGGCTTCCTCCCTCCCAGGACCCGGATCCAAGATGGCGCCGGGGTCCTGGAGGGAGGCGGCTACCTCAGTGCCTGCCGAGAGCAGGCACTGAGAAGCCTGCTGCACTGCCTGAGCGATCGCTGGTGTGACAGAGTGCTGTGCACACTGTCACACCAGCGATCTGATAAAATACAGTGATGTCCCACCCTGGGACAAAGTAAAAAAGTTAAAAAAATAAAAATAAACATGTTTTAAAAAAAAATCCAAAATAAATAAAAAAAAATATATATATTCCCCAATAAATTCACTTCTTCCTGTAAATAAAAAAAACAAAGCAATAAAAGTACACATATTTGGTATCGCCGCGTCCGTAACGACCCCCCCTATAAAATTGTCCCACTAGTTAACCCCTTTAGTGAACCCCTTAAAAAAAAAAAAAAAAACGAAGCAAAAAATCAATGCTTTATCATCATACCGCCGAACAAAAAGTGGAATAACACGCGATCAAAAAGACCGATATAAATAAACATGGTACCGCTGAAAACGTCATCTTGTCCCGCAAAAAACGAGCCGCCATACAGCATCATCAGCGAAAAAATAAAAAAGTTATAGCTCGCAGAATAAAGCGATGCAAAAATAATTATTTTTATATAAAATTGTTTTTATTCTATAAAAGCGCCAAAACATGAAAAAATGATATAAATGAGGTATCGCCATAATCGTACTGACCCGAAGAATAAAACTGCTTTATCAATTTTACCACACGCGGAACGGTATAAACGCCTCCCCCAAAAGAAATTCATGAATTGCTGATTTTTGTTCATTCTAACCTCCCAAAAATCAAAATAAAAAGCGATCAAAAAACGTCACGTGCTCAAAAATGGTACCAATAAAAACGTCAACTCGTCCCGCAAAAAATAAGACCTCACATGACTCTGTGGGCCAAAATATGCAAAAATTATAGCTCTCAAAATGTGATGATGCAAAAACTATTTTTGCAATAAAAAGCGTCTTTTAGCGTGACAGCTGCCAATCATAAAAACCCGCTATAAATAGTAAATCAAACCCCCCTTTATCACCACCTTAGTAAGGGAAAAATAATAAAATTAAAAAAAAGTATTTATTTCCATTTTCCCATTAGGTTAGGGTTAGGGTTGCGGCTAAAGTTAGGGTTAGGGTTGGCGCTAAAGTTAGGATTAGGGTTAGGGTTGGGATTAGGGGTGTGTTAGGGTTAGGTTTGTGGTTAGGGTTGGGACTAGGGTTAGGGGTGTGTTGGGGTTAGGGTTGGAGTTAGAATTTGGGGGTTTCCGCTGTTTAGGCACATCAGGGGCTCTCCAAATGTGACATGGCGTCTGATCTCAATTCCAGCCAATTCTGCGTTGAAAAAGTCAAACGGTGCTCCTTCACTTCTCAGCTCTGCCATGCGTCCAAACAGTAGTTTATCCCCACATATGGGGTATCAGCGTACTCTGGACCCCAAGAGTTATTGTGCAATTTGTCCTATTTCTTCTGTTACCCTTGGGAAAATAAAAAACTGGGGGCGAAAATATCATTTTTGTACTAAAAAAATTTTTTTTTTGTTTTTACGACTGTACATTATAAACTTCTGTGAAGCACTTGGGGCTTCATAGCACTCACCACACATCTAGATAAGTTCCTTGTGGGGTCTATTTTCCAAAATGGGTCACTTGTTGGGGATTTCCACTGTTTAGGCGCATCAGGGGCTCTCCAAATGCGACATGACGCCCCCAGACCATTCCATCAAAGTCTGCAATCCAAAACGTCACTACTTCCCTTCCGAGCCCCAACGTGTACCCATACAGTAGTTTTCTTCCACATATTGGATATCAGCGTACTCAGGACAAATTGGACAACAACTTTTGGGGTCCAATTTCTCCTGTTACCCTTGTAAAAATATAATATTGGGGCAAAAAAATCATTTTTGCAAAAAAAAAAAAGGATTTTTTATTTTTACGGCTGTGCGTTATAAACTTCTGTGAAGCACTTCGGGGTTCAAAGTGCTCACCACACATCTAGATAAGTTCCTTGTGGGGTCTATTTGCCAAAATGGGGTCACTTGTGGGGGGTTTCCACTGTATAAGTGCATCAGGGGCTCTCCAAATGTGACATGACGCCCCCAGACCATTCCATCAAAGTCTGCAATCCAAAACGTCACTACTTCCCTTCCGAGCCCTGACGTGCGCCCATACAGTAGTTTTCTCCCACATATTGGGTATCAGCGTACTCAGGACAAATTGGACAACAACTTTTGGGTTCCAATTTCTTCTGTTACCCTTGTGAAAATAAAATATTGGGGGCGAAAAAATCATTTTTGTAAAAAAAAAAAAGATTTTTTATTTTACGGCTGTACGTTATAAACTTTAGTGAAACACCTGGGGGTTAAAAGTTCTCACCACACATCTAGATAAGTTCCTTGAGGGTCTAGTTTCCAAAATGGTGTCATTTATGGGGGTTTCCACTGTTTAGGCAGATCAGGAGCTCTCCAAACACGACATGGCGTCCAGCCAATTCTGCGTTGAAAAAGTCAGACGGCGCTCCTTCCCTTCCAAACTCTGCCATGCACCCAAACAGTGGTTTACCCCCACATATGGGGTATCAGCGCACTCAGGACAAATTGCACAATAACTTTTGGAGTCTTGTTACCCTTGGAAAAATAAAAATTGGGGTGAAAAGATCATTTTTGTGGAAAAAATATGATTTTTAAATTTTACGGCTCTACGTTATAAACTTGTGTGAAGCACTTGGGGGTTCAAATTGCTCACCAAAGATCTAGAAAAGTTCCTTAGGGGTCTAGTTTCCCAAATGGGGTCATTTGTGGGGGTTTCCACTGTTTAGGCACATCAGGGGCTCTCCAAATGCAACATGGCATCCAATCTCAATTCCAGCCAATTTTGGTTGGAAAAAGTCAAATGGTGCTCCTTCAATTCCGAGCTCTGCCGTGCGCCCAAACAGTGGTTCCCACCCACATATGGGGTATCAGCGTACTCAGGACAAATTGGACAACAACTTATGTGGTCCAATTTCTCCTGTTACCCTTGGGAAAATAAAAATTAGTGACTAAAAGATAATTTTTGTGGGAAAAAATAGGATTTTTTATTTTCATGCCCGGGCATTATAAACTTGTGTGAAGCACTTGGGGGTTCAAAGTGCTCACCAAAGATCTAGATAAGTTCCTTAGGGGGTCTAGTTTCCAAAATGGGGTCACTTGTGGGGGGTTTCCACTGTTTAGGCTCATCTGGGGCACTGCAAACGGAACATGACCCCCATCAACGTCTGCATTCCAAAACGTTACTACTTCCTTTCCAAGCCCTGCCGTGCACCCAAACAGTTCCCCCCCCACATATGGGATATCAGCGTACTCAGGACAAGTTGGACAACAACTTTTGGGGTCCAATTTCCTTGGGAAAATTCAAAAATTTGGGACTAAAAAAATCATTTTTGTGGAAAATTGTTTTTTTTTTTTTTTCACACCCAGGCATTATAAGCTTTTGTGAAACACTTGGGGGTTCAAAGTGCTCACAACAGATCTAGATAAGTACCTTAGGGGGTCTAGTTTCCAAAATGGTGTCACTTGTGGGGGTTTCCACTGTTTAGGCGCATCAGGGGCTCTCCAAACACGACATGGCGTCCAATCTCAATTCCCGCCAATTTTAGTTTGAAAAAGTCAAACGGCGCTCCTTCCCTTACGAGCTCTGCCGTGTGTCCAAACAGTGGTTTTCCCCCACATATTGGGTATTGGCGTACTCAGGAGAAATTGCATAACAACCTTATCTGTCCATTTTCTCCTTTTACCCTTGTGAAAATAAAAAAAAAGTTTGTAAAAGATCATTTTTGTGGCTAAAAAGTTAAATATTCATTTTTTCCTTCCACGTTGCTTTAGTTCCTGTGAAGCACCTGAAGGGTTAATAATCTTCTTGAATGTGGTTTTGAGTACCTTGAGGGGTGCAGTTTTTAGAATGGTGTCACTTTTGGGTATTTTCTGCCATATAGACCCCTCAAAGTGACTTCAAATGAGAGGTGGTCCCTAAAAAAAAATGGCTTTGTAAATTTTGTTGTAAAAATGAGAAATCGCTGGTCAACTTTTAACCCTTATAACTTCCTAACGAAAAAAAATTTTGGTTCCAAAATTGTGCTGATGTAAAGTAGACATGTGGGAAATGTTATTTATTAACTATTTTGTGTGATATATTTCTCTGTTTTAAGGGAATAAAAATTCAAAGTTTGAAAATTGCAAAATTTTAAAAATTTTCGCCATATTTGCGTTTTTTTCAAAAATAAACGCAAGTTATATCGAAGAAATTTTACTTCTAACGTGAAGTACAATATGTCACGAGAAAACAATCTCAGAATCGCGAAGATCCGTTGAAGCGTTCCAGAGTTATAACCTCATAAAGAGACAGTGGTCAGAATTGTAAAAATTGGCCCGGTCATTAACGTGCAAACCACCCTTGGGGGTGAAGGGGTTAAAACTCGCACGTGATGTTCCACCGGAAGTGATGTGCTGGAAGCTGACCGAAAATTAGGTAATTTCGGGAGGAGATTGTGACGGAACCATGGAGGCACTTCAGATCCATCACCGTGTCCTCCTCCGACAGTGCGGACAGCGGGATCGCCTTGGAATTATGCTTCTGACACTCAGCTCAAACTCTCATTCGAGTGTCATCTGATTCTCTTGTATGAGATAATCGGAGCACATTGAGAAGACAGGGAACTTAATTTCTCCATCTTCTCCATTGTCTGAGGCCGTGGATGTCTGACTGCACTCAGATGACAGCTGAGTGCAGCCTGAGGTTTCCTACGCATCCATAGATTTCAATGGTTCAGTGTTATCCGAATTCCAGAGCCACGCTCAGCGTGCTGCAGATTATTTTTCCACAGACAAATTTGTTCTGTAGAAAAAAATCACAGATCTGCGCTGCCCCATAGAATAACACTGTGCCAAGTGTATTCCAATAAAACATCACATAGCACTCAGCCGTGTTATACGCTCGTGTGAGCGAGGACTAAGACTCTTTATTCCCCCCTGCAGATCTTTTCTCATTAGCCTCTCATGCTGGAGTCTGGCCTCAATTACTTTTCTGTAATACTGTGGAATTTTTGCATACTTTAAGGCTATGTGCCCACGTTGCGTTTTTGCCATGTTTTTACGCGGTGTAAACGCTTATAAAACCACTAACAAAATGCATCCCATGCAATCCTATGGGAATTATGTAATTGCTGTGCAAATGCTGCGTAATTTTCCGGAGCGTAATCGCTTTGCGGTAAAATCCGCAACATGTTCATTCTTTTTGCGTAATCGCGGCGATTCCGCCGCCATAGGATTGCATTGAAATGCTCACTTTACGCATGTGGCTGTGCCCACCATGCGTGAAGTGAGCTCTTCATGTGCGCTTGGTACCCAGGGTCTGGAGGAGAGGAGACTCTGCCCTGGGTACCATATTCCTGTAAAAAAATAGAATGAAAATAAAAAATATTGATATACTCACCCTCTGTCAGCCCCTGGATTCCTCCCAGTCCTCAGCGAAGCTGCCAGCAACTTCCGTTCCCAGGGATGCATTGCGAGAATCACCTCAGATGATGTAGAGAGCGGTCTCGTGACTGCTACATCATCAGAGGTCATTCGCGCAATGCATCCCTGGGAAGGGAACTTGCCGGCAGCTTCGCTGAGGACCGGGAAGACTCCAGGGGCTGACAGAGGGTAGGTATATCCCTATTTTTTATTTTTAACATTCATCAACAGTAATAAGTTGGTCACACTTGTGAAGCACTATGTGTGACAAGTGTGACCAACCTGTCAGTCTCTTTTCCAAGCGATGCTTCAAATTGCTTGGAAAAGCGCTAGCATTCTGCAAGCTAAAAACACTTGTGTTTTGCGGGATAATGCATGCGATTTTCACATGCGTTATACCGGTGGCGGGGAGTTGCACAAATGATCCGTACAATTACGGAGCATTTCTGCAACATGGACACATAGCCTTAGGGTGAGTTTCCACGATCAGTCAACGCCGCGTGTTTGGCGCTGTGCGCTGGCGCAGCGCCAAACACGCAGCGTCCAGATGTTACAGCATAGTGGAGGGGATTTCAAGAAATCCCGTCTCCACTATGCGTAACAACACGCAGGTGGCAGACCTGCGTAAACGGACATGCGGCGCGTCTTTTCAGACCGCAGCATGTCCTCGCGTGTTGCGCGACGGTGCGTCGCCGCAACAGAATTTAACACAGGGCTATGTAGCCCTGCGTTCTTTCCGGAGGTGTCCTGAACACTTCCCGAAAGAGCGCGCGTCAGAAAGGGGGCGGGGCTTAGACGGAGCGGAATTTCCGCTCCGTCCAAAGCGCTGTGGTTCCAGACCGTGGAACCACAGCCTTACATATGCTGTGTTTGTGATATATATATGTGTATGTGTGTGGTTCTGTTACATAACATCTCTAGAAGGTGAGCCTATTCATCACGTATAAATCCTGATGAGCAGTGTCCTGGCCCCCAGCCCCTCCAGAGAACATAGAAGGAGAAGGTTTCTGAGCCCCATCTGCCCCCTGACAGGACACCACAGCTCCATTCTGAAGACTGAAGATTTTTAGGGTGAGTTTCCACGATCAGTAAACGCTGCGTGTTTGGCGCTGTGCGCTGGCGCAGCGCCAAACACGCAGCGTCCACAATGTTACAGCATAGTGGAGGGGATTTCAAGAAATCCCGTCTCCACTATGCGTAACAACACGCAGGTGGCAGACCTGCGTAAACGGACATGCGGCGCGTCTTTTCAGACCGCAGCATGTCCTCGCGTGTTGCGGCGACGGTGCGTCGCCGCAACAGAATTTAACACAGGGCTATGTAGCCCTGCGTTCTTTCCGGAGGTGTTCCGGAGGTGTCCTGAACACCTCTGGAAAGAGCGCGCGTCAGAAAGGGGGCGGGGCTTAGACGGAGCGGAATTTCCGCTCCGTCCAAAGCGCTGTGGTTTCGGACCGTGGAACCACAGCCTTAGACAAGTTTGGAGAGTAAATGCAGGGAATCTTGAGAGGGGGGGCTGTGTCCTTTCAGGGGGCAGGTTGGTTGGGCTCAGCAGTCTTATGTTTCTTTGCAGGAGGTGAAGGGGAGGGGGGCACTCAGGTCTGCTCTTTTCATGATCTATAGCTGATATAGACAGGGGTCAGATTCAGGACATAGCAGCGTCCTTGGTGAGCCGGCTGCTGTGCTGATAGTATGACTGACGCTGTCACTGAGCACAGTAGCCGGCTCACTGAGGAGGCGTCGGCTGTAGGGACTGGACTGGAGCCTGGCAGGACACCGTCCAGACACCTAAACAACACAGGCTCAGACACTCACCGAGCCTGGGCTGAGGGCTGCGCTGCTCCTGCTGCTCAGTGACTCACTGGTGAATGTGCAAATTGTCTCTTCAGAGAGGAAGAGAGCTAGAACTCTAGTGCCACCTTTTGGAAGGTAGCAATCCTACAAGTCAATGTCGACCCTTTAACGAGCCTTATCACATGACCTAGGATAATAGCCAAACCAGAATCTCAATTTGCAGACACTGTGTTTCTTTTTTTTTTTTTTTTTAAAACCATTCAGGTTAGTTATAAACAACTCAATATAAGCTCATCAACTTAAACGTCGTTGTTTCAACTCTCATCATCATGGTTCATATTTAATTCAGCATAACAAACTAAAGGTATACACAAAAGACGTCATAAACATCAATAAACATCACTAAAATTCACTGATATTTGATCAGGTGCTGCCATTTTTTAAATTTCCAAACGCCCTCTGCATCAGAACCACCACCGCCTTCACTATCTAATTTTATAATCAAGTATAATCTAGAAAGGATCAGCCCGACACACTTATTCACAGATAAATGCTTCTCTTTGAAAATTCCTAAATTCCTCACATCCCACAAACTCTGCATCACACAAGTCATAATTAACCATAGGATTCTATTTTTCACACGACCACATGCACCAATTCCAAACATTGCAACACGCCAGTCAATAAAACTCACCCCCGCTAACTCCTTACACAACCCACCTACACACTTCCACACCTGTACGCGTAATCACAGTCCCACATAGTATGCCACACAGTCTCACATCCACCACAACCTTCTCTCGGGCACACATCCGTTCTGGTCAGACCTCGTCTCTTCTGAACCTGTCGCACAGGCAAAATATTGTGCAAGGACATCCATACAATATCCCTTTGTCTATTAGACATCCCATGCGTTCCCAAACTCTTCCATGCAGCCGAGACTTCATTCCCTCTCAAACCCACAATATTACACTCCACATCATTCTTATGTATTATTTTCATCACCTTCTTAGCCATTCTAAAATCATTCATCGGCACACTCAGTAAATCATGCTTCCTCACAAACTTTTCAATCACCTCATACCAGACCGGACACTTGAAAGCAGCAGGCACTCTAGCATCCCTCTTTCTCCAACACAAGCCATACAACATCCAACCAGCAGAATAATTTGCCATATACGCTCCTTTATTTCCTTTATTCAACAAAATAACTACCGTTTTGATATACTGAAGCCCCAGAAAAATCTCAATGTTTGGAAAGGCCATGCCACCATGGTGACATGCCTTAAAAAGACTTTCTCTCTTAAGTTTTTCTATTTTACTACTCCAGAAAAAAGTAAAAACTAACTTTTCCACTCTTTTTAT
The DNA here is from genome assembly GCA_033576555.1 of Oophaga sylvatica. Taxonomy (NCBI): domain Eukaryota; kingdom Metazoa; phylum Chordata; class Amphibia; order Anura; family Dendrobatidae; genus Oophaga; species Oophaga sylvatica. Next base: position 27,515 of record JARQOD010001322.1, read on the forward strand.
TTTCCTATTAGACGGTGGAAAAACTGTTGCAATAAAAAGCAGAATCGGAAGAATCACCGCTTTTATGACCAAAATCTTACCACTCAAGGTCAAGTCTCTCAGTCGCCAAAAATTTAACTTACGCTCTATGCGCAATCCACACTCCTCCCAGCTCTCCTTACCTTCCAGCTCCTTATTAAATAATACTCCCAGCACTTTGAGAGCACCCTCCTCACATTTAACCCCCTCCATTTTAACCCCATCATCCCCAAAACATTTAAAACTACATTTATTCCAATTCACTCTAAAACCAGACGCACCACAGAAAAACTCCAAAAGCAACTTAACTCTACTCATAGACGCAACACTTTCACTCACAACCACAACATCATCCATATATCCAAGGACTTTCACATGCTTTCCACCACTCCCCGGTACCAACAAACCTCGCACCACTTTATCACGTCTCACCAAGCACAACAAAGGTTCAATCACACATACAAATAAGACAGGGGACATGGGACACCCCTGCCTTACACCAGACATAATATTCACTTTCTCACTCAACCATCCATTAACAAGAAACTCGCTTGACACACAATCATACAAAGACATTAACCCATTCACAAATTTTTTAGGAAATCCCATTCTCTCCAGAACTTTAAACAAAAACACATGCGAGACCCTATCAAACGCTTTCTCAAAATCAATTGTCAGAACCATACACTTCTGTTTCCTTCCCATGCAGTCCCCAATCAAATCCCTTAATAACAATAAGTTATCACTCATACTTCTCCCAGGCACCGCACACACCTGATCCTCATCCACAACATTACCAATCACCTCACGCATACGATTCGCCAACAATTTGCTATAGATTTTGTAATCTGCATTCAGCAGCGTTATAGGTCTCCAATTCTCTAAACACTTTCTCTCACCTTTCTTATACACAAGCACAACCACCCCCTCCTTCATTGATTCACACAACTTACCATTCTCCCACATGTACTTACATATCTCAGTCAAATCAGCACCCAGGAAATCCCATGCTTTCACATAGAATTCTACCGGCAATCCGTCTTTCCCTGGTGTCTTATTCTTTTTAGCACTCTTCATCACGTTTTCTACTTCATCCATAATCACATCCTCATTCAAAATATCACATTCTTCACTACCCAACTTGTTTTCTAACCCATTCAGCACTTCTGAAACAAGACCAGAGTCAATCCATTTTTTATCATATAACTTGCTGTAGAACCTATTCACCTCCTTTATCACATTCTCACCTGACACACACAAACCGTTCCTATCCAGGACTTTATCCATTTCAACCTTTCTCCCATTCATTTTCTTAAAAAAGAACCTTGTGCACTTTTCATCTTTCTCAAGATGTTCTATTTTGGTGCGATAGATGATTTCCTTTCCTTTCGCATCCATAACACGCTTTAGTTCACTCTTTGTCTCAGCCAGCTCATCAGACACATCCATCCCACTTTCTCCACACTTCCTTAACCAATCTATACGCCTGTTTAAATCATTAAATCTTTCCCGATAAATAGCAGCTTTTTTATAGCCCCATTTTTTGAAGAATTTTTTGCAACACACCTTAACCCAGTCCCACCATTCCAGCACACACGTAAAATTCCTCTTACATACTCTCCACTCTTTATACTTTATTTTTAATTCATTCATCACATCCTCATCTTCTAACAACCTAACGTTCAGCTTCCAAACCCCACCACCATACACACGGTCATCAATCGCACTAAACACACCTCTCAAACACTCATGATCAGAAAAAGGTACAGCATTTTGTTCAAAATTCATACACAACATATTTTTGGAAAACAACATTTTATCTATTCTGGATGCAATACCACCCCTATCAGCATGGTATGTTGGCGGTGGTGGGATGCCAAATTTCAGAGCAGCAGCATCTAGAAGGGAAAAATCAGAAATAAGATTGGATAACTTTTTACCAGTTATGTCACAATTCCCTTCTGTGATGCAATTAAAGTCTCCAACTAAAACTGTAGGCATTTTGCCTGGAAGAAACAAACTTAATTTTTCCAAAAGAGATAGACGCTCCTTTTTCCCATCCTTTCCTGATGGACAGTACACATTAATAATTCTAGCCCGCCACCCCCTATAGCTAACATGTGCAATTATACATCTACCCACCTCTACCACCGTGTAGCTATCTAAACTAATCTCCTGTTACCCATTAATATCCCTACACCATCATTCCTATTAACACATGAGCCAGACCATACATGCTGACCGTAAGGCCAGTCCTTATCGCTTGGAGCGTCCTCAATCCCACATTCCTGAAGACAAAAGATGTGAGCATTCATCTGTTTAATATAATCTAGGACGACTGCCCTCCTGGATTTAGATCTAATTTGTCTGACATTCAGGGACGCAATGCCCCAACCAGCTTGGGGAGCCATAACATGATGGTGTTATTTACATGACGACAAACAGGCCACTTCTTCTTCAGCCGTTTTCGTCTTCCATCTGGAACTGCAACTCCCCGAATCTGTTTACGTCTGCGGGAATGCCTAAAAAAACATTGGTGTCAGGAGAGAAGACATTCTGAGGGTAACTACGTTCACTCACCGGACTTAACCCCTTAAGGACAGAGCCATTTTGCAGCTTAATGACCGGGCCAATTTTTACAATTCTGACCACTGTCACTTTATGAGGTTATAACTCTGGAACGCTTTAACGAATCCCGCTGATTCTGAGATTGTTTTTTCGTGACATATTGTACTTCACGTTAGTGGTAAAATTTCTTTGATATGACTTGTGTTTATTTATGAAAAAAACGGAAATATGGCGAAAATTTTGAAAATTTAACAATTTTCAAACTTTAAATTTTTATGCCCTTAAATCAGAGAGATATGTCACACAAATTTCTTAATAAATAACATTTCCCACATGTCTACTTTACATCAGCACAATTTTGGGAACAACATTTTTTTTTGTTACGAAGTTATAAGGGTTAAAAGTTGACCAGCGATTTCTCATTTTTACAACACCATTTTTTTTTTAGGGACCACATCACATTTGAAGTCACTTTGAGGGGTCTATATGATAGAAAATACCCAAAAGTGACACCATTCTAAAAACTGCACCCCTCAAGGTGCTCAAAACCACATTCAAGAAGTTTATTAACCCTTCAAGTGCTTCACAAGAGCTGAAGCAATGTGGAAGGAAAAAATTGACATTTAACTTTTTTTGCAAAAGCTTTACTTCGGAACCAAGTTTTTTTATTTTCACAAGTGTTAAAAGAAAAAATGAACCACAAAATTTGTTGTGCAATTTCTTCTGAATACTTCGATATCCCATATGTGGGGGTAAACCACTTTTTGGGCGCGTGGCAGAGGTCGCAAGGGAAGGAGCGCCGTTTGACTTTTTCAACGCAGAATTGGCTGAATGCCATGTCGCGTTTAGATAGCCCCTGATGTGCCTAAACAGTGGAAACACACCACAAGTGAACCCATTTTGGATACAAGACCCCTTAAGGAACTTATCTAGATGTGTGGTGAGAACTTTGAACCTCCAAGTGCTTCACACAAGTTTATAACCTAGAGCCGTGAAAAAAAAAAAATTTTTTTTCCACAAAAATGATCTTTTCACCCCAATTTTTAATTTCCCAAGGGTAATAAGACGCAAAAGTTTTTGTGCAATTTGTCCTGAGCATGCTGATACCCCATATGTGGGGGTAAACCACTTTTTTGGCGCACGGCAGAGGTCGCAAGGGAAGGAGCGCTGTTTGACTTTTTCAACGCAGAATTGGCTGGATGCCATGTCGCGTTTAGAGAGCCCCTGATGTGCCTAAACAGTGGAAACCCCCAACAAGTGACCCCATTTTGGAAACTAGACCCCCTAAGGAACTTATCTAGATGTGTGGTGAGCACTTTGAACCTCCAAGTGATTCACACAAGTTTATAACGTAGAGCCGTGAAAATAAAAAATCATATTTTTTCCACAAAAATGATCTTTTCACCCCAATTTTTATTTTCCCAAGGTAACAAGACCCCAAAAGTTTTTGTGCAATTTGTCCTGACATGCCGATACCCCATATGTTGGGGTAAACCACTTTTTGGGCGCACGGCAGAGGTCGCAAGGGAAGGAGCTCCGTTTGACTTTTTCAACGCGGAATTGGCTGGACGCCATGTCGCATTTGTAGAGGCCCTGATGTGTCTAAACAGTGGAAACCCCCCACAAGTGACCCCATTTTGGAAACTAGACCCCCTAAGGAACTTATCTAGATGTGTGGTGAGCACTTTGAAGCCCCAAGTGCTTCACAGAAGTTTATAACGCCCGGGCGTGAAAATAAAAAATCATATTTTTTCCACAAACCTGATCGTTTAGTCCCCAATTTTTTATTTTCACAAGGGTAACAGGAGAAATTGGACAACAAAAGTTGTTGTACAATTTGTCCTGAGTATGCTGATACCCCATATATGGGGGGGACCACTGTTTGGGCGCACGGCAGGGCTTGGAATGGAAGCAGCACCGTTTGACTTTTTCAAACCAAAATTGGCTGGAATTGAGATTGGACACCATGTCGCGTTTGGAGAGCCCCTGATGCGCCTAAACAGTGGAAACCCCCCACAAGTAACACCATTTTGGAAACTAGACCACCTATGGAACTTATCTAGATCCGCTGTGAGCACTTTGAACCCCAAGTGTTTCACAAAAGTTTATAATGCCTGGGTGTGAAAAAAAAAAAAAAAAACAATTTTCCACAAAAATGATTTTTTAGTCCCAAATTTTTGATTTTTCACAAGGAAATTGGACCCCAAAAGTTGTTGTCCAATTTGTCCTGAGTACGCTGATACCAAATATGTGGGGGGGGAAACTGTTTTGGCGCACAGCAGGGCTTGGAAAGGAAGTAATAACGTTTTGGAATGCAGACGTTGGTGGGGGTCATGTTCCGTTTGCAGTGCCCCAGATGAGCCTAAACAGTGGAAAACCCCCACAAGTGACCCCATTTTGGAAACTAGACCCCATAAGGAACTTATCTAGATCTGTGGTGAGCACTTTGAACCTCCAAGTGTTTCACAAAAGTTTATAATGCCTGGGTGTGAAAAAAAAAAAATCAATTTTCCACAAAAATGATTTTTTAGTCCCAAATTTTTGATTTTTCACAAGGAAATTGGACCCCAAAAGTTGTTGTCCAATTTGTCCTGAGTACGCTGATACCAAATATGTGGGGGGGGAACTGTTTTGGCGCACAGCAGGGCTTGGAAAGGAAGTAATAACGTTTTGGAATGCAGACGTTGGTGGGGGTCATGTTCCGTTTGCAGTGCCCCAGATGAGCCTAAACAGTGGAAACCCCCCACAAGTGACCCCATTTTGGAAACTAGACCTCTTAAGGAGCTTATCTAGATGTGTGGTGAGCACTTTGAACCCCCTAGTGCTTCACAGAAATTTATAAACGCAGAGCCGTGAAAATGAAAAATCATTTTTTTTCTCAAAAATTATTTTTTTAGCCAGCTATTTTTTATTTTCCCAAGGGTAATCGGAGAAATTAGAACCCTAAAATTGGTGTGCAATTTGTCCTGAGTACGCTGATACCCCATATGTTGGGGTAAACCACTGTTTGGGCGCACGGCAGGGCTCGGAAGGGAGGGAGCGCCATTTGACTTTTTGAACGCCACATCGTGTTTGGAGACCCCCTGATGTGCCTAAATAGTGGAAATCCCTCAATTCTAGCTCCAACCCTAATCCCAACACACCCCTAACCCTAATCCCAACCCTAATCCTAACCTAAATCCCAACCCTAATTCCAACCCTAATTGTAACGCTAACCTTAATTATAACCTTAATTATAACCCTAACCCTAATTGTAACCCTAACCCTAATTCTAACCCTAATTATAACCCTAACCCTAAGGCTAGGTTCATTTTGCGTTTTACCAGACCGTTAAACACATAGCGTTGACGGGCTGGTAATGGTATAGCATAACGCGATCGCATTATGCTATACCCGCTAGCGCAGAGGAATCAGCAGATGATTCATCTGCGCTAGCGGTGACGGAGCCCAAACGCTGCAGCCCGCGTCCGAGGCTCCGTCACTGAATGATGGCACGTCGCAAACGCATGCCGCTTTACGGCATGCGTCGCGATGCGCCCTCAAATGGGGGTGAATGGCAGCGTTAACGGACTGCGTTACACCGCGTTATACCGCGGTGTAACGCAGTCCGTCTAACGGACTGCCATAACGCAGTATGAACCCAGCCTAACCCTAACGCTAATTATAACCCTTACCCTAAGGCTGCTTTCACACTTCCGGCGGGCGCCTGTCGGCGCCACCGGCATTTTGCCGCAGCGCCGCATCAGAAAACCTGATGCGCCGCCGGCGGCCGCATGCGGTTTTTTGCCGGATGGTTTCTGATGCCCGGAGACATCAGAAACCATCCGGCAAAAACAAAAAACGTTACATGCAGCGTTTTGTCCGGCCGCCGCAATGTACATTTGCGCCGCATCCGGACAAAACCGCATGCAACGCATTGACATGCGGCGCCATCCGGCGCTAATGCAAGTCAATGCAAAAAAAACGCATGCGGCGCATCAGATTTTCTGATGCGGCGCTGCGGCTAAATGCCGGGGGCGCCGTCAGGCGCACACCGGATGTGTGAAACCAGCCTAATGCTAACCCTAACCCTAATTATAACCTTAACCCTAATTATAACCCTAACCCTAATTATAACCCTAACAGAAAAATGAAAATAAATATAATTTCTACTTTTTATTATATGTCCCTAACTAAGGGGGTGATAAATGGGGGGGTTATGTACTGTTTTTTTTTATTTTGATCACTGTGATAGTTTATCACAGTGATCAAAATGTACTTTTGTGAGAATGAATGAAAAAAAATTTGAATCTGCCGCCAAAGCAGATCGGCGGGCGCACTGCGCATGCGCCCGCCATTTTTTTTTTTGCAGGGAGAAGAAGCCGGGATCCTGGGGCCTGCGGGAGGACGGAGGACACCGGTAAGTATATGGGGGGGCGATCGGGGGACCGGGGGACCCTCATTTTCTCCCCTCTGATGTGCGATCACATCAGAGGGGAGAGAAATCATTTTTTTTTTTTTTTTCTTTTTGCGATCGCGGCTATGCTTGCATAGCCGCGATCGCAACACCGGGATCGGTGAATACCGACCCGGATCATGTTCTCTGGGGTCTGGCTACCCCCGGTAGCCGAGACCCCAGAGAATATTTGCCCATCCCCCCACCAGCACAGCGGCACATAGCGGCGGGCGCACTGGGCATGCGCCCGCCATTGTCTTAACGGCGCCGGCACCGGGGGACACCGGAGGACCCGGGGGCCACATGGATCTTATTGGGGGCCACATGGGGGTCCTGGGGACCCTTTTTCTCTGTCCTCTGATGTCCGATGACATCAGAGGACAGAGAAATTAAATGGCACAACTTTTTTTTTTTTTTTGCGGTCGCCGTTATAGGGTTAATAACGGCGATCGCAACATCGGTGTCGGTAAAAACCGACCCGATTCATGTTCTCTGGGGTCTCGGCTACCCCCGGTAGCCGAGACCCCGGAGAAAATGCGCCTCTGGGGGCGCTATTCACTTTTTCCACAGCGCCGTTAATTAACGGCGCTGTGGTTTAAGTACCCTTAATGACCGCCGTTAAAAGGCGTATCGGCGGTCGTTAAGGGGTTAAACAATCTTCACCGGCGTCCGCCCAATCTGTTCTGGGCTTTTTACAGGAAGTTCCAGGCTCCTCCTCCTCCTCAGAGGGCCTTGCAAGAGTGAAGTCACCTTGATCTCCACAACTGGTCAACTCCTCCTCAGTAGCTAACCAAGATATACTGGGGGTATTACCAAGAGAACCCTCCAACTCCCCTCCCCACAGACATCAGACTGATGAGGGAGCTCACATTCAACCTCAGCAAGTTCCAAACCTGCCACCTCTGGGCTGGGAGTCTCCGTTTCGGGCAGGGCCTCCTCATGTGCATCCATGATTTCAGGTTCCTCAATAAGATCCGGGTCTGTAACTTGTGGAATGTCAACAACAGCAGCAGTGGGCGCAGCTGCCCCACCTGTGACCTCAGCGTAAGACCTAGGACTGATCCTGGCCTTACAATCCCGATACTTATGGCCCTCCTCACCACAAGCATTACACATAACAGGATTTGTGCAGTCTTTTGCCATATGGCCGGAACCATTGCAATTCCTACAAGTTGGCATGTCCTTGCAACTATCCTGGGTATGCCCGAAATTTTTACACCTCCTGCAATACAGTGGGGCATCTGGAAAAAACAAAAAACCACTATTTTTCCCAATTGAAAAATTAAGAGGGGGGTAATGGATGCCTCCCGGGCCTTGGGGATCCATCCCAAATCTCACAAAAAATTTGTACTTCCCGGTCCAGAGCCCTTCTCCATTCAGGACCCTGTGGGAGTACTGAACATAAATGCAATGTCTTTTCAAAAATAAAGTAATGTCCTCCAGGGAAACAAAAGGGTTGTGCATGAAAACCACAAGTGGGATATCCCCCTTAGAGTATAGCACAGTAAAGGTAAGTCCTTCCAGCAAAGGATTTGCAACTCCATTTTTCAGGGCAGTAAACAAATTCTGGCAAGCCGCCATAGAAGATAGCACCAGCACATACCTGCCTTCCCTCCTGAACTCCTGCAGGCATATTATATCGGACTTCCGAATCTTCAGGATGTCATAAAACACCATGTTGACCAAATATCCCAGGGAAAAATGCAACTTCTTATCTTCAGCGATTTCAATCCGAATCCATTTTTGACCCGGCTATCACCGGTCCCAGAGAATTGAAGTCGGACTCCCATCGTCCCAACTCCAAGGATCTTCTCCCTGAATCCTCCTGGCTATCTCCCTAAAGCAGCAACCGGCTTAAGCCACCGAAGTGGCGATGCCGGAAGACCAAGAGACAGCACTCAAGGTATCCTTTCCTTTTCTTAAAACCATTCAGGTTAGTTATAAACAACTCAATATAAGCTCATCAACTTAAACGTCGTTGTTTCAACTCTCATCATCATGGTTCATATTTAATTCAGCATAACAAACTAAAGGTATACACAAAAGACGTCATAAACATCAATAAACATCACTAAAATTCACTGATATTTGATCAAGTGCTGCCATTTTTTAAATTTCCAAACGCCCTCTGCATCAGAACCACCACCGCCTTCACTGTCTAATTTATAAATCAAGTATAATCTAGAAAGGATCAGCCCGACACACTTATTCACAGATAAATGCTTCTCTTTGAAAATTCCTAAATTCCTCACATCCCACAAACTCTGCATCACACAAGTCATAATTAACCATAGGATTCTATTTTTCACACGACCACATGCACCAATTCCAAACATTGCAACACGCCAGTCAATAAAACTCACCCCCGCTAATTCCTTACACAACCCACCTACACACTTCCACACACTGTACGCGTAATCACAGTCCCACATAGTATGCCACACAGTCTCACATCCACCACAACCTTCTCTCGGGCACACTTCCGTTCTGGTCAGACCTCGTCTCTTCTGAACCTGTCGCACAGGCAAAATATTGTGCAAGGACATCCATACAATATCCCTTTGTCGGTTAGACATCCCATGCGTTCCCAAACTCTTCCATGCAACCGAGACTTCATTCCCTCTCAAACCCACAATATTACTCTCCACATCATTCTTATGTATTATTTTCATCACCTTCTTAGCCATTCTAAAATCATTCATCGGCACACTCAGTAAATCATGCTTCCTCACAAACTTTTCAATCACCTCATACCAGACCGGACACTTGAAAGCACAGGCACTCTAGCATCCCTCTTTCTCCAACACAAGCCATACAACATCCAACCAGCAGAATATCTTGCCATATAAGCTCCTTTATTTCCTTTATTCAACAAAATAACTACCGTTTTGATATACTGAAGCCCCAGAAAAATCTCAATGTTTGGAAAGGCCATGCCACCATGGTGACATGCCTTAAAAAGACTTTCTCTCTTAAGTTTTTCTATTTTACTACTCCAGAAAAAAGTAAAAACTAACTTTTCCACTCTTTTTATTTTCCTATTAGACGGTGGAAAAACTGTTGCAATAAAAAGCAGAATCGGAAGAATCACCGCTTTTATGACCAAAATCTTACCACTCAAGGTCAAGTCTCTCAGTCGCCAAAAATTTAACTTACGCTCTATGCGCAATCCACACTCCTCCCAGCTCTCCTTACCTTCCAAGTCCTTATTAAATAATACTCCCAGCACTTTGAGAGCACCCTCCTCACATTTAACCCCCTCCATTTTAACCCCATCATCCCCAAAACATTTAAAACTACATTTATTCCAATTCACTCTAAAACCAGACGCACCACAGAAAAACTCCAAAAGCAACTTAACTCTACTCATAGACGCAACACTTTCACTCACAACCACAACATCATCCATATATCCAAGAACTTTCACATGCTTTCCACCACTCCCCGGTACCAACAAACCTCGCACCACTTTATCATGTCTCACCAAGCACAACAAAGGTTCAATCACACATACAAATAAGACAGGGGACATGGGACACCCCTGCCTTACACCAGACATAATATTCACTTTCTCACTCAACCATCCATTAACAAGAAACTGCTTGACACACAATCATACAAAGACATTAACCCATTCACAAATTTTTTAGGAAATCCCATTCTCTCCAGAACTTTAAACAAAAACACATGCGAGACCCTATCAAACGCTTTCTCAAAATCATTGTCAGAACCATACACTTCTGTTTCCTTCCCATGCAGTCCCCAATCAAATCCCTTAATAACAATAAGTTATCACTCATACTCTCCCAGGCCAGCACACACTGATCCTCATCCACAACATTACCAATCACCTCACGCATACGATTCGCCAACAATTTGCTATAGATTTTGTAATCTGCATTCAGCAGCGTTATAGGTCTCCAATTCTCTAAACACTTTCTCTCACCTTTCTTATACACAAGCACAACCACCCCCTCCTTCATTGATTCACACAACTTACCATTCTCCCACATGTACTTACATATCTCAGTCAAATCAGCACCCAGAAATCCCATGCTTTCACATAGAATTCTACCGGCAATCCGTCTTTCCCTGGTGTCTTATTCTTTTTAGCACTCTTCATCACGTTTTCTACTTCATCCATAATCACATCCTCATTCAAAATATCACATTCTTCACTACCCAACTTGTTTCTAACCCATTCAGCACTTCTGAAACAAGACCAGAGTCAATCCATTTTTTATCATATAACTTGCTGTAGAACCTATTCACCTCCTTTATCACATTCTCACCTGACACACACAAACCGTTCCTATCCAGGACTTTATCCATTTCAACCTTTCTCCCATTCATTTTCTTAAAAAAGAACCTTGTGCACTTTTCATCTTTCTCAAGATGTTCTATTTTGGTGCGATAGATGATTTCCTTTCCCCTTTCTCATCCATAACACGCTTTAGTTCACTCTTTGTCTCAGCCAGCTCATCAGACACATCCATCCCACTTTCTCCACACTTCCTTAACCAGTCTATACGCCTGTTTAAATCATTAAATCTTTCCCGATAAATAGCAGCTTTTTTATAGCCCCATTTTTTGAAGAATTTTTTGCAACACACCTTAACCCAGTCCCACCATTCCAGCACACACGAAAATTCCTCTTACATACTCTCCACTCTTTATACTTTATTTTTAATTCATTCATCACATCCTCATCTTCTAACAACCTAACGTTTCAGCTTCCAAACCCCACCACCATACACACGGTCATCAATCGCACTAAACACACCTCTCAAACACTCATGATCAGAAAAAGGTACAGCATTTTGTTCAAATTCATACACAACATATTTTTGGAAAACAACATTTTATCTATTCTGGATGCAATACCACCCTATCAGCATGGTATGTTGGCGGTGGTGGGATGCCAAATTTCAGAGCAGCAGCATCTAGAAGGGAAAAATCAGAAATAAGATTGGATAACTTTTTACCAGTTATGTCACAATTCCCTTCTGTGATGCAATTAAAGTCTCCAACTAAAACTGTAGGCATTTTGCCTGGAAGAAACAAACTTAATTTTTCCAAAAGAGCAGACGCTCCTTTTTCCCATCCTTTCCTGATGGACAGTACACATTAATAATTCTAGCCCGCCACCCCCTATAGCTAACATGTGCAATTATACATCTACCCACCTCTACCACCTGTAGCTATCTAAACTAATCTCCCTGTTACCTATTAATATCCCTACACCATCATTCCTATTAACACATGAGCCAGACCATACATGCTGACCGTAAGGCCAGTCCTTATCGCTTGGAGCTCCTCAATCCCACATTCCTGAAGACAAAAGATGTGAGCATTCATCTGTTTAATATAATCTAGGACGACTGCCCTCCTGGATTTAGATCTAATTTGTCTGACATTCAGGGACGCAATGCCCCAACCAGCTTGGGGAGCCATAACATGATGGTGTTATTTACATGACGACAAACAGGCCACTTCTTCTTCAGCCGTTTTCGTCTTCCATCTGGAACTGCAACTCCCCGAATCTGTTTACGTCTGCGGGAATGCCTAAAAAAACATTGGTGTCAGGAGAGAAGACATTCTGAGGGTAACTACGTTCACTCACCGGACTTAACCCCTTAAGGACAGAGCCATTTTGCAGCTTAATGACCGGGCCAATTTTTACAATTCTGACCACTGTCACTTTATGAGGTTATAACTCTGGAACGCTTTAACGAATCCCGCTGATTCTGAGATTGTTTTTTCGTGACATATTGTACTTCACGTTAGTGGTAAAATTTCTTTGATATGACTTGTGTTTATTTATGAAAAAAACGGAAATATGGCGAAAATTTTGAAAATTTAACAATTTTCAAAAAATTTTTCCAAAAAAAACCCCCGGAAAAAATTTTAAACCCCCCTTTTTTTTTTCCCGGGAAAAAAACTTTTTTTTCCCCAAAATTGGGGTTTTTTCCCCCCCCCCAAAAAAATTTAACCCCCCCCCAAAAAAATTTTTAAATTTTTTTTTAAAAAAAAAAAACCCCCTTTTTTCCCAAAATTTTTTTTTAAAAAAAAAATTTTTTTTCCCCCCCCCCCCAAAAAGGTTGGGCCCCAAAAACCCCAAAAAAAAAAATTTTATTTTTAAAAAAAAAACCCCCCTTTTTTTTTAAATTTTTAAAAAAACCCCCCCAAAAACCCAAAAACCATTTTTTTTTTTAAACAAAAAAATTTTTTTTTTTTTTTTAAAAAAAAAACCCCCTTTTTAAAAAAAAAAAAAAAAAGAAGAATTTTAAAGGCCCCGGATTAACCCGGGGAAAGGTTTTGAAAAAAATTTTTCCCCCCCAAAAAAAAATTTTTGGTTTTTTTTTTTAAAAAAAAAAAAAAAAAAAAAAAAAAAAAAAAAAAAAAAAAAAAAAAAAAAAAAAGAAAAAAAAAAAAAAAAAAAAAAAAAAAAAAAAAAATTTTAAAAAAAAAAAAAAAAAAAAAAAAATTTTTAAAAAAAAAAAAAAAAAAAAAAAAAAAACCCCCCCCCGCCCCCCCCCCCCCCCCCCCCCCCCCCCCCCCCCCCCCCCCCCCCCCCCCCCCCCCCCCCCCCCCCCGGGGGAAAACCCCCCCCCCCCCCCCCCCCCCCCCCCCCCCCAAAAAAAAAAAACCCCCCCCCCCCCCAAAAAAAAAAAAAAAAAAAAACCCCCCCCCCCCCCCCCCAAAAAAAAAAGGAAAAAAAAAAAAAACCCCCCCAAAAAAAAAAAAAGGGGCCCCCCCCTTTTCCCCCCCCCCCCCCCCCCCCCCCCCCCCCCCCCCCCCCCCCCCCCCCCCCCCCCCCCCCCCCCCCCCCCCCCCCCCCCCCCCCCCCCCCCCCCCCCCCCCCCCCCCCCCCCCCCCCCCCAAAACCCCCCCCCCCCCCCCCCCCACCCCCCCAACCCCCCCCCCCCCCCCCCCCCCCCCCCCCCCCCCCCCCCCCCCCCCCCCCCCCCCCCCCCCCCCCCCCCCCCCCCCCCCCCCCCCCCCCCCCCCCCAAAACCCCCCCCCCCCCTTTTTTAAAAAAGGGGGGGGGCCCCCCCCCTTTTTTTTTTTTTTAAAAAAGGGGGTTTTTCCCCCGGGGCCCCCCTTTGGAAAAAAAACCCCCCGGGGGGGGGGGGTTTTAAAAACCCCCCCCCCCCAAAAAGGGGGGGGGCCCCCCCCTTCCCCCCCCCCCCCCCCCCCCCAAAAAAAGGGGGGGGGGCCCCCCCCCAAAAAAACCCAAAAAAAAAAAAAAAAAAAAATTTTTTTTTAAAAAAAAAAAAAATTTTTTTTTTTTTTTTTGGGTTTAAAAAAAAAAATTTTTTTTTGGGGGGGCCCCCCCCCCTTTTTTTAAAAACCCACTTTTTTGGGGCACGGCAGAGGTCGCAAGGGAAGGAGCTCCGTTTGACCTTTTTTTAACCCCGGGAATTTGGCCCGGGGCGCCATGTCGCATTTTAGAGCCCCTGATGGGGTCTAAAAAAGTGGAAACCCCCCACAAGTGACCCCATTTTGGAAAATAGACCCCCTAAGGAACTTATCTAATGTGTGGTGAGCACTTTGAAAACCCAAGGGCCCTTTACAGAAGTTTATTTAAAGCCCGGGCGTGAAAATAAAAAATCAATTTTTTTTTTTCCACAAAACCCCGATCGTTTTAAACCCCAATTTTTTTTTTTCCCCAAAAAGGATAACAAGGGGAAATTGGACAACAAAATTGTTTACAATTTGTCCTGATTATGCTGATACCCCTATATGGGGGGGGCCACTTTTTGGGGGGGCACGCAGGGCTTGGGGAAAGGGAAACAGCACCGTTGACTTTTTAAAACCCAAAAATTTTGGGTGGGAAATTTAGATTGGACACCATGCCCCCGTTTTTGGGGAGCCCCTGATGCGCCTAAAAATTTGGGAAACCCCCCCCCAAGTAACACCATTTTTTTGGGGAAAATAGACCACCTATGGAACTTTTCTAGATCCGCTTTTAGCATTTTTAACCCCCAAGTGTTTCACAAAATTTATAAAGCCTGGGTGTGAAAAAAAAAAAAAAACAATTTTCCACAAAAAGGGTTTTTTTGCCCCCCAAAATTTTTTATTTTTTACAAGGAAAAAATTGGGCCCCAAAAAGTTGTTGGGCCCAATTTGTCCCCGAGTACGCTGATACCAAAAAAGTGGGGGGGGAACTGTTTTGGCGCACAGCAGGGGTTTGGGAAGGAAGTTTAAAAAACGTTTTGGAATGCAGACGTTGGGGGGGTCCCTGGTTTTTTCCCTTTGCAGTGCCCCCGATGAGCCTAAAAAAGTGGAAACCCCCCACAAGTGACCCCATTTTGGAAACTAGAAAACCCCTTTTAAAGGGGCTTACTAGATGTGTGGTGGCACTTTTTAACCCCCCGTGCTTCACAGAAATTTATAAAAAAGGGAGAGCCGTGAAAATGAAAATCATTTTTTTTCTCAAAAATTATTTTTTTTGCCCCCTATTTTTTATTTTCCCAAGGGTAATCAGAGAAATTAGAACCCTAAAATTGGTGTGCAATTTGTCCTGAGTACGCTGATACCCCATATGTTGGGGTAAACCACTGTTTGGGCGCACGGCAGGGCTCGGAAGGGAGGGAGCGCCATTTGACTTTTTGAACGCCACATCGTGTTTGGAGACCCCCTGATGTGCCTAAATAGTGGAAATCCCTCAATTCTAGCTCCAACCCTAATCCCAACACACCCCTAACCCTAATCCCAACCCTAATCCTAACCTAAATCCCAACCCTAATTCCAACCCTAATTGTAACGCTAACCTTAATTATAACCTTAATTATAACCCTAACCCTAATTGTAACCCTAACCCTAATTCTAACCCTAATTATAACCCTAACCCTAAGGCTAGGTTCATTTTGCGTTTTACCAACCCGTTCAACACATAGCGTTGACGGGCTGGTAATGGTATAGCATAACGCGATCGCATTATGCTATACCCGCTAGCACAGAGGAATCAGCAGATGATTCATCTGCGCTAGCGGTGACGGAGCCCAAACGCTGCAGCCCGCGTCCGAGGCTCCGTCACTGAATGATGGCACGTCGCAAACGCATGCCGCTTTACGGCATGCGTCGCGATGCGCCCTCAAATGGGGGTGAATGGCAGCGTTAACGGACTGCGTTACACCGCGTTATACCGCGGTGTAACGCAGTCCGTCTAACGGACTGCCATAACGCAGTATGAACCCAGCCTAACCCTAACTCTAATTATAACCCTTACCCTAAGGCTGCTTTCACACTTCCGGCGGGCGCCTGTCGGCGCCCCCGGCATTTTGCCGCAGCGCCGCATCAGAAAACCTGATGCGCCGCCGGCGGCCGCATGCGGTTTTTTGCCGGATGGTTTCTGATGCCCGGAGACATCAGAAACCATCCGGCAAAAACAAAAAACGTTACATGCAGCGTTTTGTCCGGCCGCCGCAATGTACATTTGCGCCGCATCCGGACAAAACCGCATGCAACGCATTGACATGCGGCGCCATCCGGCGCTAATGCAAGTCAATGCAAAAAAACCGCATGCGGCGCATCAGATTTTCTGATGCGGCGCTGCGGCTAAATGCCGGGGGCGCCGTCAGGCGCACACCGGATGTGTGAAACCAGCCTAATGCTAACCCTAACCCTAATTATAACCTTAACCCTAATTATAACCCTAACCCTAATTATAACCCTAACAGAAAAATGAAAATAAATATAATTTCTACTTTTTATTATATGTCCCTAACTAAGGGGGTGATAAATGGGGGGTTATGTACTGTTTTTTTTTATTTTGATCACTGTGATAGTTTATCACAGTGATCAAAATGTACTTTTGTGAGAATGAATGAAAAAAAATTTGAATCTGCCGCCAAAGCAGATCGGCGGGCGCACTGCGCATGCGCCCGCCATTTTTTTTTTTGCAGGGAGAAGAAGCCGGGATCCTGGGGCCTGCGGGAGGACGGAGGACACCGGTAAGTATATGGGGGGGCGATCGGGGACCGGGGGACCCTCATTTTCTCCCCTCTGATGTGCGATCACATCAGAGGGGAGAGAAATCATTTTTTTTTTTTTTTTCTTTTTGCGATCGCGGCTATGCTTGCATAGCCGCGATCGCAACACCGGGATCGGTGAATACCGACCCGGATCATGTTCTCTGGGGTCTCGGCTACCCCCGGTAGCCGAGACCCCAGAGAATATTTGCCCATCCCCCCACCAGCACAGCGGCACATAGCGGCGGGCGCACTGGGCATGCGCCCGCCATTGTCTTAACGGCGCCGGCACCGGGGGACACCGGAGGACCCGGGGCCACATGGATCTTATTGGGGCCACATGGGGGTCCTGGGGACCCTTTTTCTCTGTCCTCTGATGTCCGATGACATCAGAGGACAGAGAAATTAAATGGCACAACTTTTTTTTTTTTTTGCGGTCGCCGTTATAGGGTTAATAACGGCGATCGCAACATCGGTGTCGGTAAAAACCGACCCGATTCATGTTCTCTGGGGTCTCGGCTACCCCCGGTAGCCGAGACCCCGGAGAAAATGCGCCTCTAGGGGGCGCTATTCACTTTTTCCACAGCGCCGTTAATTAACGGTGCTGTGGTTTAAGTACCCTTAATGACCGCCGTTAAAAGGCGTATCGGCGGTCGTTAAGGGGTTAAACAATCTTCACCGGCGTCCGCCCAATCTGTTCTGGCTTTTTATAGGAAGTTCCAGGCTCCTCCTCCTCCTCAGAGGCCTTGCAAGAGTGAAGTCACCTTGATCTCCACAACTGGTCAACTCCTCCTCAGTAGCTAACCAAGATATACTGGGGGTATTACCAAGAGAACCCTCCAACTCCCCCTCCCCACAGACATCAGACTGATGAGGGAGCTCACATTCAACCTCAGCAAGTTCCAAACCTGCCACCTCTGGGCTGGGAGTCTCCGTTTCGGGCAGGGCCTCCTCATATGCATCCATGATTTCAGGTTCCTCAATAAGATCCGGGTCTGTAACTTGTGGAATGTCAACAACAGCAGCAGTGGGGCGCAGCTGCCCCACCTGTGACCTCAGCGTAAGACCTAGGACTGATCCTGGCCTTACAATCCCGATACTTATGGCCCTCCTCACCACAAGCATTACACATAACAGGATTTGTGCAGTCTTTTGCCATATGGCCGGAACCATTGCAATTCCTACAAGTTGGCATATCCTTGCAACTATCCTGGGTATGCCCGAAATTTTTACACCTCCTGCAATACAGTGGGGCATCTGGAAAAAACAAAAAACCACTATTTTTCCCAATTGAAAAATTAAGAGGGGGGTAATGGATGCCTCCCGGGCCTTGGGGATCCATCCCAAATCTCACAAAAAATTTGTACTTCCCGGTCCAGAGCCCTTCTCCATTCAGGACCCTGTGGGAGTACTGAACATAAATGCAATGTCTTTTCAAAAATAAAGTAATGTCCTCCAGGGAAACAAAAGGGTTGTGCATGAAAACCACAAGTGGGATATCCCCCTTAGAGTATAGCACAGTAAAGGTAAGTCCTTCCAGCAAAGGATTTGCAACTCCATTTTTCAGGGCAGTAAACAAATTCTGGCAAGCCGCCATAGAAGATAGCACCAGCACATACTTGCCTTCCCTCCTGAACTCCTGCAGGCATATTATATCGGACTTCCGAATCTTCAGGATGTCATAAAACACCATGTTGACCAAATATCCCAGGGAAAAATGCAACTTCTTATCTTCAGCGATTTCAATCCGGAATCCATTTTTGACCCGGCTATCACCGGTCCCAGAGAATTGAAGTCGGACTCCCATCGTCCCCAACTCCAAGGATCTTCTCCCTGAATCCTCCTGGCTATCTCCCTAAAGCAGCAACCGGCTTAAGCCACCGAAGTGGCGATGCCGGAAGGCCAAGAGACAGCACTCAAGGTATCCTTTCCTTTTCTTAAAACCATTCAGGTTAGTTATAAACAACTCAATATAAGCTCATCAACTTAAACGTCGTTGTTTCAACTCTCATCATCATGGTTCATATTTAATTCAGCATAACAAACTAAAGGTATACACAAAAGACGTCATAAACATCAATAAACATCACTAAAATTCACTGATATTTGATCAAGTGCTGCCATTTTTTAAATTTCCAAACGCCCTCTGCATCAGAACCACCACCGCCTTCACTATCTAATTTATAAATCAAGTATAATCTAGAAAGGATCAGCCCGACACACTTATTCACAGATAAATGCTTCTCTTTGAAATTCCTAAATTCCTCACATCCCACAAACTCTGCATCACACAAGTCATAATTAACCATAGGATTCTATTTTTCACACGACCACATGCACCAATTCCAAACATTGCAACACGCCAGTCAATAAAACTCACCCCCGCTAATTCCTTACACAACCCACCTACACACTTCCACACACTGTACGCGTAATCACAGTCCCACATAGTATGCCACACAGTCTCACATCCACCACAACCTTCTCTCGGGCACACTTCCGTTCTGGTCAGACCTCGTCTCTTCTGAACCTGTCGCACAGGCAAAATATTGTGCAAGGACATCCATACAATATCCCTTTGTCGGTTAGACATCCCATGCGTTCCCAAACTCTTCCATGCAACCGAGACTTCATTCCCTCTCAAACCCACAATATTACTCTCCACATCATTCTTATGTATTATTTTCATCACCTTCTTAGCCATTCTAAAATCATTCATCGGCACACTCAGTAAATCATGCTTCCTCACAAACTTTTCAATCACCTCATACCAACCGGACACTTGAAAGCAACAGGCACTCTAGCATCCCTCTTTCTCCAACACAAGCCATACAACATCCAACCAGCAGAATATCTTGCCATATAAGCTCCTTTATTTCCTTTATTCAACAAAATAACTACCGTTTTGATATACTGAAGCCCCAGAAAAATCTCAATGTTTGGAAAGGCCATGCCACCATGGTGACATGCCTTAAAAAGACTTCTCTCTTAAGTTTTTCTATTTTACTACTCCAGAAAAAAGTAAAAACTAACTTTTCCACTCTTTTTATTTTCCTATTAGACGGTGGAAAAACTGTTGCAATAAAAAGCAGAATCGGAAGAATCACCGCTTTTATGACCAAAATCTTACCACTCAAGGTCAAGTCTCTCAGTCGCCAAAAATTTAACTTACGCTCTATGCGCAATCCACACTCCTCCCAGCTCTCCTTACCTTCCAAGTCCTTATTAAATAATACTCCCAGCACTTTGAGAGCACCCTCCTCACATTTAACCCCTCCATTTTAACCCCATCATCCCCAAAACATTTAAAACTACATTTATTCCAATTCACTCTAAAACCAGACGCACCACAGAAAAACTCCAAAAGCAACTTAACTCTACTCATAGACGCAACACTTTCACTCACAACCACAACATCATCCATATATCCAAGAACTTTCACATTCTTTCCACCACTCCCCGGTACCAACAAACCTCGCACCACTTTATCATGTCTCACCAAGCACAACAAAGGTTCAATCACACATACAAATAAGACAGGGGACATGGGACAACCCTGCCTTACACCAGACATAATATTCACTTTCTCACTCAACCATCCATTAACAAGAAACTCGCTTGACACACAATCATACAAAGACATTAACCCATTCACAAATTTTTTAGGAAATCCCATTCTCTCCAGAACTTTAAACAAAAACACATGCGAGACCCTATCAAACGCTTTCTCAAAATCAGTTGTCAGAACCATACACTTCTGTTTCCTTCCCATGCAGTCCCCAATCAAATCCCTTAATAACAATAAGTTATCACTCATACTCCTCCCAGGCACAGCACACACTTGATCCTCATCCACAACATTACCAATCACCTCACGCATACGATTCGCCAACAATTTGCTATAGATTTTGTAATCTGCATTCAGCAGCGTTATAGGTCTCCAATTCTCTAAACACTTTCTCTCACCTTTCTTATACACAAGCACAACCACCCCCTCTTTCATTGATTCACACAACTTACCATTCTCCCACATGTACTTACATATCTCAGTCAAATCAGCACCCAGAAGATCCCACGCTTTCACATAGAATTCTACCGGCAATCCGTCTTTCCCTGGTGTCTTATTCTTTTTAGCACTCTTCATCACGTTTTCTACTTCATCCATAATCACTTCCTCATTCAAAATATCACATTCTTCACTACCCAACTTGCTTTCTAACCCATTCAGCACTTCTGAAACAAGACCAGAGTCAATCCATTTTTTATCATATAACTTGCTGTAGAACCTATTCACCTCCTTTATCACATTCTCACCTGACACACACAAACCGTTCCTATCCAGGACTTTATCCATATCAACCTTTCTCCCATTCATTTTCTTAAAAAAGAACCTTGTGCACTTTTCATCTTTCTCAAGATGTTCTATTTTGGTGCGATAGATGATTTCCTTCCCTTTCTCATCCATAACACGCTTTAGTTCACTCTTTGTCTCAGCCAGCTCACCAGACACATCCATCCCACTTTCTCCACACTTCCTTAACCAGTCTATACGCCTGTTTAAATCATTAAATCTTTCCCGATAAATAGCAGCTTTTTTATAGCCCCATTTTTTGAAGAATTTTTTGCAACACACCTTAACCCAGTCCCACCATTCCAGCACACTCGCAAAATTCCTCTTACATACTCTCCACTCTTTATACTTTATTTTTAATTCATTCATCACATCCTCATCTTCTAACAACCTAACGTTTAGCTTCCAAACCCCACCCCCATACACACGGTCATCAATCGCACTAAACACACCTCTCAAACACTCATGATCAGAAAAAGGTACAGCATTTTGTTCAAAGTTCATACACAACATATTTTTGGAAAACAACATTTTATCTATTCTGGATACAATACCACCCCTATCAGCATGGTATGTTGGCGGTGGTGGGATGCCAAATTTCAAAGCAGCAGCATCTAGAAGGGAAAAATCAGAAATAAGATTGGATAACTTTTTACCAGTTATGTCACAATTCCCTTCTGTGATGCAATTAAAGTCTCCAACTAAAACTGTAGGCATTTTGCCTGGAAGAAACAAACTTAATTTTTCCAAAAGAGCCAGACGCTCCTTTTTCCCATCCTTTCCTGATGGACAGTACACATTAATAATTCTAGCCCGCCACCCCCTATAGCTAACATGTGCAATTATACATCTACCCACCTCTACCACCGTGTAGCTATCTAAACTAATCTCCCTGTTACCTATTAATATCCCTACACCATCATTCCTATTAACACATGAGCCAGACCATACATGCTGACCGTAAGGCCAGTCCTTATCGCTTGGAGCGTCCTCAATCCCACATTCCTGAAGACAAAAGATGTGAGCATTCATCTGTTTAATATAATCTAGGACGACTGCCCTCCTGGATTTAGTTCTAATTTGTCTGACATTCAGGGACGCAATGCCCCAACCAGCTTGGGGAGCCATAACATGATGGTGTTATTTACATGACGACAAACAGGCCACTTCTTCTTCAGCCGTTTTCGTCTTCCATCTGGAACTGCAACTCCCCGAATCTGTTTACGTCTGCGGGAATGCCTAAAAAAACATTGGTGTCAGGAGAGAAGACATTCTGAGGGTAACTACGTTCACTCACCGGACTTAAACAATCTTCACCGGCGTCCGCCCAATCCGTTCTGGGCTTTTTACAGGAAGTTCCAGGCTCCTCCTCCTCCTCAGAGGGCCTTGCAAGAGTGAAGTCACCTTGATCTCCACAACTGGTCAACTCCTCCTCAGTAGCTAAACAAGATATACTGGGGCTATTATCAAGAGCACCCTCCAACTCCCCCTCCCCACAGACATCAGACTGATGAGGGAGCTCACATTCAACCTCAGCAAGTTCCAAACCTGCCACCTCTGGGCTGGGAGACTCCGTTTCGGGCAGGGCCTCCTCATGTGCATCCATGATTTCAGGTTCCTCAATAAGAACCGGGTCTGGAACCTGTGGAAAGTCAACAACAGCAGCAGGGGGCGCAGCTGCCCCACCTGTGACCTCAGCGTAAGACCTAGGACTGATCCTGGCCTTACAATCCCGATACTTATGGCCCTCCTCACCACAAGCATTACACATAACAGGATTTGTGCAGTCTTTTGCCATATGGCCGGAACCATTGCAATTCCTACAAGTTGGCATGTCCTTGCAACTATCCTGGGTATGCCCGAAATTTTTACACCTTCTGCAATACAGTGGGGCATCTGGAAAAAACAAAAAACCACTATTTTTCCCAATTGAAAAATTAAGAGGGGGGTAATGGATGCCTCCCGGGCCTTGGGGATCCATCCCAAATCTCACAAAAAATTTGTACTTCCCGGTCCAGAGCCCTTCTCCATTCAGGACCCTGTGGGAGTACTGAACATAAATGCAATGTCTTTTCAAAAATAAAGTAATGTCCTCCAGGGAAACAAAAGGGTTGTGCATGAAAACCACAAGTGGGATATCCCCCTTGGAGTATAACACAGTAAAGGTAAGTCCTTCCAGCAAAGGATTTGCCACTCCATTTTTCAGGGCAGTAAACAAATTCTGGCAAGCCGCCATAGAAGATAGCACCAGCACATACCTGCCTTCCCTTCTGAACTCCTGCAGGCATATTATATCGGACTTCCGAATCTTCAGGATGTCATAAAACACCATGTTGACCAAATATCCCAGGGAAAAATGCAACTTCTTATCTTCAGCGATTTAAATCCGGAATCCATTTTTGACCCGGCTATCACCGGTCCCAGAGAATTGAAGTCGGACTCCCATCGTCCACAACTCCAAGGATCTTCTCCCTGAATCCTCCTGGCTATCTCCCTAAAGCAGCAACCGGCTTAAGCCACCGAAGTGGCGATGCCGGAAGGCCAAGAGACAGCACTCAAGGTATCCAGGACACTTTGCACCTCGTCAGTGCAAAGCAGAGATCTGGTTTGGCTGTGTGAGAGGCGTCAGACCATTGTCCAAGAAATATTGTCACTCCTTGCGGAGATCAACATGCTAAGCATGCAGATGAGGAGACTTAAAGCCGCAATGGGGTCAACATTGACTTGTAGGATTGCTACCTTCCAAAAGGTGGTGTGTCGACCCGCCACCACAATTGTGGGTTACCAGGGCAATGGGGTACTCAGAGCCGAGCCCGTAGAAGTCTATGGGGATTTTGTCACAGGTAGCTGTGGCTCGGTCTGTGGCCCGGGCGGTCTGGCGTATGTTGGGGATATATTTACAGGGGATTGATTTATGTACAGTTCGTGACGCCACCTGTAGTATTCTGGTAATTAGTACCAGCGCTGCTGTAGATCTCTGAGGGGATGGTGAGGCAGCTAGATGTCGGGTCCCCTACAGGTGGGACTGGTCCCTCAAAGTCTATGTGAGTTGTGAAGTCGAGTGCGGTTAAAGAACACAGTCTCACACGGTCAGCGTCTTTCCATACCTTTACTTGCAAGATGATAAGGCAGGTCCCAGGGAGGCTGATCCAAGGAGAGTGTATCTTGAGACGGCAGCTGGACAAGTTAGGGGCCTCCTTTATCTCCAATATGACGAGTGCAACTAGCATGAAGCGTAGTTCCCTCAATTCTCCAGCTTATCCAAAGCTGTACCTGCCCAGTCAGCTTAGTGTTAGGGGCCTTCCTATGAAGGAGCTGAATTTTACGTGGTCCTGCAGAACTCCAAAGTCTTCACTCCCCCTGACCCCAGTTACGTACTGACTATAAGGGGCTTGTCTGCCGCGACCTAGGGTCCGGTAGATTCCTGGTTTTCCTGTCACCGTGCCTGAAACAACAGTGACCCTTCGGTCCCCAGTGACCGGTAGCAACGTGCTGGACTTCTGCAATCCTGTAGCACTAATTCTATAATCCACTTGCCTTTCGCCTTGTCCACGCTGGTAACATAAGCACTCAAAACTAGCCAAGGGTCGAGCAGTCACTTCTTTCCTTTTTCCTTCCAATGAAGTCAGCCACAGATGCTCAGTTATCACAGGCAGGAGCACGTCTCTGAACCTGATACCGTCCTCTAGACAGGGATGCTGATGACTTTCCGTGCTAGTACTTCTCCTTTCCTCAGTATGTGTTGAAAAGGTGATACAGCTCTGACTAGACTAAGGTGTATTCCAAACACCTATACCAGACTCCACGATATGAACTGGGATGAAGCAGGCTAGACTCTTTCCTCCCTCCAAACGTCTTCTCACAGATGTCTAGGCTCTACTCCACACGTCCTCACTGTCCAAAGACAGGAACTAGACTAATCACTCTAACACCTACTACCTTGACCACTCCCTCTAGAGTATACTCCACTACCCTAGGGTGTGTCTAGTGTGTGTCGAGTGAATGGATATTGAGCATTGAACTGCCGTCTCGCCATACACTCTCCAGGGTACTGCGTGTGCCTACCACCAGGGCTACACATTCCCCCATGGTAAACGACAGCACTCCCGGGCTGTGAAATACAAAAGACAGAAAATTTTGTTTATGCATAACAACAAACATTGAACAATAACATCTTCCCATCCGGGAGGTGAGAACACCTTGAACGTTACAAACTTTATAGAAAAATACAAATAGTATCAAATAGCATTCAATAAATAAATATACAATATACTTGTGAAGGACCCGCACCAAACCTTCAACGTGGGTCCTGGGTGGGCTGCAGGACGTCCGATTGCAGACCTCACTCAGTGCCACACCATACGGGTTTTGTTTTTCAGAGGTAGTTATGGATGGTTTTTGTAAAACCAAGATAGGGCACCGAAGCGCAACTATGTACAAGAAAGTTCTGGGTTAGCATAGTCCTTAACCTCAAAAGTCCATTTGTAAAGAAAGACATATCACATTAAATCACATTATAAAAGTGCAACTGTTTATCATCTATCATTTACCAATTATCAATTACCAATTACCCAGCCGGGCATTCTATAATTAGAAATATATATTCACTATATATAATACCTGTGCAAAACTTTTTCAAAACATTTTAAACTTTCTGTTTTTTTACTTGTGGTAGATCCGATAGGGATCTCACCAACTCTTTACTATTATTCATCTTCTACTAATACACCTTCCACTACATCTTTCACCCCGGGGGCTGGAACGATGCAATGAGCCCTAGATCCCAAGACCAGCAAATCATGTGCTGCGATCAGGGTCTGAGTCGCGACAGTTCTGGTGCGAACCTCTAGGGGCGCAACGGGTATACTCTCTCTCCGCGTGACACCGATTGCGTCTCCATTACAGTCAACGATATAGACCGCGTCAGGGTTTGCGATCTGGACTGGGTCGCATGTGGCGATGTGGAGGTGGCTTTAACTTGCGATGAACTTTGGGTCGCTAGTTGCGATGACTTTACAGGGGGCGATGCTGGGGCACGGCCGGATGCTGCTTGAACTGGGACGGGGACGCGGCGGTAATGGTGACGGTACCTGCGTCTGGGACGGGGTCGCGGACGATGGTGACATTCAGGGCATACCACCCCTTCATTCCCCAATGCCGCGTATAGGTGACTATATCTCCGTTCACTAAGTCCCTCCCGGGATGACCTTGCGGCAGGTGAGATTCCACGTCACGCCTGCTGACGAAGACCGCTGGGTAGAGGCCCGGTTCGCGGATAAAGCCCCAGCCCTTCCGGAGCTGGAACTCGGTCACACACCCCCGCCGCCGCGGTTCCCGTAAGGTACCTTTGTCGCGACGGACAGTCTCCTTGTCGGCAATCAGCTCGGCATATTGTCGCTGGCGGTTCTTCTGAGCCTCCCGCTCTTCCTCCTGCTGGCGCCTCTTCGTCTCCTCACGACTCTGCCATTCTTGCTCCCACTGGGCGGTGTAGGCGACGTCATCCAGGCGCGCCATTTCGTCCCAGTCCACATCTGGTAGTGACGGACAGGACCCCTCCGGTGTCCCTGCCGGGGACCGACAATCTGCTGCGGCCTCTTGGCCGGGCGGGCGTTCCGGGATTGGCTGTACCTCCTCAACCTCCTCCGCCTCCACCGCTTCACCAGTGGGATCGGGAACGGTACTTTCGGGGGCAGCCTCCGGTTGCTCCTTCGCCTTGGGCAGCAGACTCTTCGGTTTTTGGAATCGTGGGGGTTCGTTGAGGGGAGGGGACGCCGTGTTCGTCATTTGCCACTTCAGCAGGTTACATCGGCGTCTCTCATCTCCTCCAGTCCAGGTTGAAACTTCTTTAGGCGTGCGTTCTCCTCCTGAAGCTCTAACAACGCCTGTTGCAGGTGCAGGATTGCATAAGTCTCCGATGCCGAGGGCAGCTTGGCGGGGGCACGGGGCCTGCCTTCCTCCGCTGCCCCGCTCGGCTGCACACGTCCTGCCTCCATCATGTTCCAGAAGATTCTTTCTTCTTTCTGCGGAGACATCCGGTCTCTTCCGTGGAGGTGGGGTTTGCGTCTCCTCCTCCTCGCAGGGAAGGTGAAGAGGAGGCGGACCTCCTTTGCTGTAGGGCAGGACCGCATGTTGTAGTAGCACTTTGAGAGGGCAGGCATTTTCTTCGCGCCACAGGGGGGTAGACGCCCACGAAGGTACGCCCACCTTCTTCTCCAGCGCCTGAGGGCGCGAATATGGCGACAAAAATGGCGATTTTGGCGCCAAAAGTGCAAACAGTCCTTTTCACAAAAACAAGTCCTTAGGCACACAGGGCTCGCAATTTCGCGAGTTTCGTATCCTGTTCGTGACGCCAAAAGTTGTGTCGACCCGCCACCACAATTGTGGGTTACCAGGGCAATGGGGTACTCAGAGCCGAGCCCGTAGAAGTCTATGGGGATTTTGTCACAGGTAGCTGTGGCTCGGTCTGTGGCCCGGGCGGTCTGGCGTATGTTGGGGATATATTTACAGGGGATTGATTTATGTACAGTTCGTGACGCCACCTGTAGTATTCTGGTAATTAGTACCAGCGCTGCTGTAGATCTCTGAGGGGATGGTGAGGCAGCTAGATGTCGGGTCCCCTACAGGTGGGACTGGTCCCTCAAAGTCTATGTGAGTTGTGAAGTCGAGTGCGGTTAAAGAACACAGTCTCACACGGTCAGCGTCTTTCCATACCTTTACTTGCAAGATGATAAGGCAGGTCCCAGGGAGGCTGATCCAAGGAGAGTGTATCTTGAGACGGCAGCTGGACAAGTTAGGGGCCTCCTTTATCTCCAATATGACGAGTGCAACTAGCATGAAGCGTAGTTCCCTCAATTCTCCAGCTTATCCAAAGCTGTACCTGCCCAGTCAGCTTAGTGTTAGGGGCCTTCCTATGAAGGAGCTGAATTCTTACGTGGTCCTGCAGAACTCCAAAGTCTTCACTCCCCCTGACCCCAGTTACGTACTGACTATAAGGGGCTTGTCTGCCGCGACCTAGGGTCCGGTAGATTCCTGGTTTTCCTGTCACCGTGCCTGAAACAACAGTGACCCTTCGGTCCCCAGTGACCGGTAGCAACGTGCTGGACTTCTGCAATCCTGTAGCACTAATTCTATAATCCACTTGCCTTTCGCCTTGTCCACGCTGGTAACATAAGCACTCAAAACTAGCCAAGGGTCGAGCAGTCACTTCTTTCCTTTTTCCTTCCAATGAAGTCAGCCACAGATGCTCAGTTATCACAGGCAGGAGCACGTCTCTGAACCTGATACCGTCCTCTAGACAGGGATGCTGATGACTTTCCGTGCTAGTACTTCTCCTTTCCTCAGTATGTGTTGAAAAGGTGATACAGCTCTGACTAGACTAAGGTGTATTCCAAACACCTATACCAGACTCCACGATATGAACTGGGATGAAGCAGGCTAGACTCTTTCCTCCCTCCAAACGTCTTCTCACAGATGTCTAGGCTCTACTCCACACGTCCTCACTGTCCAAAGACAGGAACTAGACTAATCACTCTAACACCTACTACCTTGACCACTCCCTCTAGAGTATACTCCACTACCCTAGGGGTGTGTCTAGTGTGTGTCGAGTGAATGGATATTGAGCATTGAACTGCCGTCTCGCCATACACTCTCCAGGGTACTGCGTGTGCCTACCACCAGGGCTACACATTGGCACTAGAGTTCTAGCTCTCTTCCTCTCTGAAGAGACAATTTGCATAATTAGCATATTCCCAGAGGAGCATTGCGGCTTTAGTCTCCTCATCTGCATGCTTAGCATTTGATCTCCGCAAGGAGTGACGATATTTCTGGACAAGGTCTGACGCCTCTCACACAGCCAACCAGATCTCCGCTTTGCACTGACGAGGTGCAAAGTGTCCTGGATACCTTGAGTGCTGTCTCTTGGCCTTCCGCATCGCCACTTCGGTGGCTTAAGCCGGTTGCTGCTTTAGGGAGATAGCCAGGAGGATTCAGGGAGAAGATCCTTGGAGTTGTGGACGATGGGAGTCCGACTTCAATTCTCTGGGACCGTGATAGCCGGGTCAAAAATGGATTCCGGATTGAAATCGCTGAAGATAAGAAGTTGCATTTTTCCCTGGGATATTTGGTCAACATGGTGTTTTATGCACCTGAAGATTCGGAAGTCCGATATAATATGCCTGCAGGAGTTCAGAAGGGAAGGCAGGTATGTGCTGGTGCTATCTCTATGGCGGCTTGCCAGAATTTGTTTACTGCCCTGAAAAATGGAGTGGCAAATCCTTTGCTGGAAGGACTTACCTTTACTGTGTTATACTCCAAGGGGAATCCCACTTGTGGTTTTCATGCACAACCCTTTTGTTTCCCTGGAGGACATTACTTTATTTTTGAAAAGACATTGCATTTATGTTCAGTACTCCCACAGGGTCCTGAATGGAGAAGGGCTCTGGACCGGGAAGTACAAATTTTTTGTGAGATTTGGGATGGATCCCCAAGGCCCGGGAGGCATCCATTACCCCCCTCTTAATTTTTCAATTGGGAAAAATAGTGGTTTTTTGTTTTTTCCAGATGCCCCACTGTATTGCAGGAGGTGTAAAAATTTCGGGCATACCCAGGATAGTTGCAAGGACATGCCAACTTGTAGGAATTGCAATGGTTCCGGCCATATGGCAAAAGACTGCACAAATCCTGTTATGTGTAATGCTTGTGGTGAGGAGGGCCATAAGTATCGGGATTGTAAGGCCAGGATCAGTCCTAGGTCTTACGCTGAGGTCACAGGTGGGGCAGCTGCGCCCCCTGCTGCTGTTGTTGACATTCCACAGGTTACAGACCCGGATCTTATTGAGGAACCTGAAATCATGGATGCACATGAGGAGGCCCTGCCCGAAACGGAGACTCCCAGCCCAGAGGTGGCAGGTTTGGAACTTGCTGAGGTTGAATGTGAGCTCCCTCATCAGTCTGATGTCTGTGGGGAGGGGGAGTTGGAGGGTGCTCTTGATAATACCCCAGTATATCTTGGTTAGCTACTGAGGAGGAGTTGACCAGTTGTGGAGATCAAGGTGACTTCACTCTTGCAAGGCCCTCTGAGGAGGAGGAGGAGCCTGGAACTTCCTGTAAAAAGCCCAGAACGGATTGGGCGGACGCCGGTGAAGATTGTTTAAGTCCGGTGAGTGAACGTAGTTACCCTCAGAATGTCTTCTCTCCTGACACCAATGTTTTTTTAGGCATTCCCGCAGACGTAAACAGATTCGGGGAGTTGCAGTTCCAGATGGAAGACGAAAACGGCTGAAGAAGAAGTGGCCTGTTTGTCGTCATGTAAATAACACCATCATGTTATGGCTCCCCAAGCTGGTTGGGGCATTGCGTCCCTGAATGTCAGACAAATTAGATCTAAATCTAGAAGGGCAGTCGTCCTAGATTATATTAAACAGATGAATGCTCACATCTTTTGTCTTCAGGAATGTGGGATTGAGGACGCTCCAAGCGATAAGGACTGGCCTTACGGTCAGCATGTATGGTCTGGCTCATGTGTTAATAGGAATGATGGTGTAGGGATATTAATGGGTAACAGGGAGATTAGTTTAGATAGCTACACGGTGGTAGAGGTGGGTAGATGTATAATTGCACATGTTAGCTATAGGGGGTGGCGGGCTAGAATTATTAATGTGTACTGTCCATCAGGAAAGGATGGGAAAAAGGAGCGTCTGGCTCTTTTGGAAAAATTAAGTTTGTTTCTTCCAGGCAAAATGCCTACAGTTTTAGTTGGAGACTTTAATTGCATCACAGAAGGGAATTGTGACATAACTGGTAAAAAGTTATCCAATCTTATTTCTGATTTTTCCCTTCTAGATGCTGCTGCTCTGAAATTTGGCATCCCACCACCGCCAACATACCATGCTGATAGGGGTGGATTGCATCCAGAATAGATAAAATGTTGTTTTCCAAAAATATGTTGTGTATGAATTTTGAACAAAATGCTGTACCTTTTTCTGATCATGAGTGTTTGAGAGGTGTGTTTAGTGCGATTGATGACCGTGTGTATGGGGGTGGGGTTTGGAAGCTGAACATTAGGTTGTTAGAAGATGAGGATGTGATGAATGAATTAAAAATAAAGTATAAAGAGTGGAGAGTATGTAAGAGGAATTTTGCGAGTGTGCTGGAATGGTGGGACTGGGTTAAGGTGTGTTGCAAAAAATTCTTCAAAAAATGGGGCTATAAAAAAGCTGCTATTTATCGGGAAAGATTTAATGATTTAAACAGGCGTATAGACTGGTTAAGGAAGTGTGGAGAAAGTGGGATGGATGTGTCTGATGAGCTGGCTGAGACAAAGAGTGAGTTAAAGCGTGTTATGGATGAAAAAGGAAAGGAAATCATCTATCGCACCAAAATAGAACATCTTGAGAAAGATGAAAAGTGCACAAGGTTCTTTTTTAAGAAAATGAATGGGAGAAAGGTTGATATGGATAAAGTCCTGGATAGGAACGGTTTGTGTGTGTCAGGTGAGAATGTGATAAAGGAGGCGAATAGGTTCTACAGCAAGTTATATGATAAAAAATGGATTGACTCTGGTCTTGTTTCAGAAGTGCTGAATGGGTTAGAAAGCAAGTTGGGTAGTGAAGAATGTGATGTTTTGAATGAGGAAGTGATTATGGATGAAGTAGAAAATGTGATGAAGAGTGCTAAAAAGAATAAGACACCAGGGAAAGACGGATTGCCGGTAGAATTTTATGTGAAAGCGTGGGATCTTCTGGGTGCTGATTTGACTGAGATATGTAAGTACATGTGGGAGAATGGTAAGTTGTGTGAATCAATGAAGGAGGGGGTGGTTGTGCTTGTGTATAAGAAAGGTGAGAGAAAGTGTTTAGAGAATTGGAGACCTATAACGCTGCTGAATGCAGATTACAAAATCTATAGCAAATTGTTGGCGAATCGTATGCGTGAGGTGATTGGTAATGTTGTGGATGAGGATCAGGTGTGTGCGGTGCCTGGGAGAAGTATGAGTGATAACTTATTGTTATTAAGGGATTTGATTGGGGACTGCATGGGAAGGAAACAGAAGTGTATGGTTCTGACAATTGATTTTGAGAAAGCGTTTGATAGGGTCTCGCATGTGTTTTTGTTTAAAGTTCTGGAGAGAATGGGATTTCCTAAAAAATTTGTGAATGGGTTAATGTCTTTGTATGATTGTGTGTCAAGCGAGTTTCTTGTTAATGGATGGTTGAGTGAGAAAGTGAATATTATGTCTGGTGTAAGGCAGGGGTGCCCCATGTCCCCTGTCTTATTTGTATGTGTGATTGAACCTTTGTTGTGCTTGGTGAGACGTGATAAAGTGGTGCGAGGTTTGTTGGTACCGGGGAGTGGTGGAAAGCATGTGAAAGTTCTTGGATATATGGATGATGTTGTGGTTGTGAGTGAAAGTGTTGCGTCTATGAGTAGAGTTAAGTTGCTTTTGGAGTTTTTCTGTGGTGCGTCTGGTTTTAGAGTGAATTGGAATAAATGTAGCTTTAAATGTTTTGGGGATGATAGGGTTAAAATG
Source organism: Oophaga sylvatica (assembly GCA_033576555.1). Classification (NCBI taxonomy): domain Eukaryota; kingdom Metazoa; phylum Chordata; class Amphibia; order Anura; family Dendrobatidae; genus Oophaga; species Oophaga sylvatica. Next base: position 60,391 of record JARQOD010001322.1, read on the forward strand.
GAGGGGGTTAAGTGTGAGGAGGGTGCTCTCAAAGTGCTGGGAGTATTATTTAATAAGGAGCTGGAAGGTAAGGAGAGCTGGGAGGAGTGTGGATTGCGCATAGAGCGTAAGTTAAATTTTTGGCGACTGAGAGTCTTGACCTTGAGTGGTAAGATTTTGGTCATAAAAGCGGTGATTCTTCCGATTCTGCTTTTTATTGCAACAGTTTTTCCACCTCTAATAGGAAAATAAAAAGAGTGGAAAAGTTAGTTTTTACTTTTTTCTGGAGTAGTAAAATAGAAAAACTTAAGAGAGAAAGTTTTTTAAGGCTTGTCACCATGGTGGCATGGCCTTTCCAAACATTGAGATTTTCCTGGGGCTTCAGTATATCAAAACGGTAGTTATTTTGTTGAATAAAGGAAATAAAGGAGCATATATGGCAAGATATTCTGCTGGTTGGATGTTGTATGGCTTGTGTTGGAGAAAGAGGGATGCTAGAGTGCCTGTTGCTTTCAAGTGTCCGGTCTGGTATGAGGTGATTGAAAAGTTTGTGAGGAAGCATGATTTACTGAGTGTGCCGATGAATGATTTTAGAATGGCTAAGAAGGTGATGAAAATAATACATAAGAATGATGTGGAGAGTAATATTGTGGGTTTGAGAGGGAATGAAGTCTCGGTTGCATGGAAGAGTTTGGGAACGCACGGGATGTCTAATAGACAAAGGGATATTGTATGGATGTCCTTGCACAATATTTTGCCTGTGCGACAGGTTCAGAAGAGACGAGGTCTGACCAGAACGGAAGTGTGCCCGAGAGAAGGTTGTGGTGGATGTGAGACTGTGTGGCATACTATGTGGGACTGTGATTACGCGTACAGTGTGTGGAAGTGTGTAGGTGGGTTGTGTAAGGAATTAGCGGGGGTGAGTTTTATTGACTGGCGTGTTGCAATGTTTGGAATTGGTGCATGTGGTCGTGTGAAAAATAGAATCCTATGGTTAATTATGACTTGTGTGATGCAGAGTTTGTGGGATGTGAGGAATTTAGGAATTTTCAAAGAGAAGCATTTATCTGTGAATAAGTGTGTCGGGCTGATCCTTTCTAGATTATACTTGATTTATAAATTAGACAGTGAAGGCGGTGGTGGTTCTGATGCAGAGGGCGTTTGGAAATTTAAAAAATGGCAGCACCTGATCAAATATCAGTGAATTTTAGTGATGTTTATTGATGTTTATGACGTCTTTTGTGTATACCTTTGGTTTGTTATGCTGAATTAAATATGAACCATGATGATGAGAGTTGAAACAACGACGTTTAAGTTGATGAGCTTATATTGAGTTGTTTATAACTAACCTGAATGGTTTTAAAAAAAAAAAGGATACCTTGAGTGCTGTCTCTTGGCCTTCCGGCATCGCCACTTCGGTGGCTTAAGCCGGTTGCTGCTTTAGGGAGATAGCCAGGAGGATTCAGGGAGAAGATCCTTGGAGTTGTGGACGATGGGAGTCCGACTTCAATTCTCTGGGACCGGTGATAGCCGGGTCAAAAATGGATTCCGGATTGAAATCGCTGAAGATAAGAAGTTGCATTTTTCCCTGGGATATTTGGTCAACATGGTGTTTTATGACATCCTGAAGATTCGGAAGTCGATATAATATGCCTGCAGGAGTTCAGGAGGGAAGGCAGGTATGTGCTGGTGCTATCTTCTATGGCGGCTTGCCAGAATTTGTTTACTGCCCTGAAAAATGGAGTGGCAAATCCTTTGCTGGAAGGACTTACCTTTACTGTGTTATACTCCAAGGGGGATATCCCACTTGTGGTTTTCATGCACAACCCTTTTGTTTCCCTGGAGGACATTACTTTATTTTTGAAAAGACATTGCATTTATGTTCAGTACTCCCACAGGGTCCTGAATGGAGAAGGGCTCTGGACGGGAAGTACAAATTTTTTGTGAGATTTGGGATGGATCCCCAAGGCCCGGGAGGCATCCATTACCCCCTCTTAATTTTTCAATTGGGAAAAATAGTGTTTTTTGTTTTTTTCCAGATGCCCCACTGTATTGCAGGAGGTGTAAAAATTTCGGGCATACCCAGGATAGTTGCAAGGACATGCCAACTTGTAGGAATTGCAATGGTTCCGGCCATATGGCAAAAGACTGCACAAATCCTGTTATGTGTAATGCTTGTGGTGAGGAGGGCCATAAGTATCGGGATTGTAAGGCCAGGATTAGTCCTAGGTCTTACGCTGAGGTCACAGGTGGGGCAGCTGCGCCCCCTGCTGCTGTTGTTGACATTCCACAGGTTACAGACCCGGATCTTATTGAGGAACCTGAAATCATGGATGCACATGAGGAGGCCCTGCCCGAAACGGAGACTCCCAGCCCAGAGGTGGCAGGTTTGGAACTTGCTGAGGTTGAATGTGAGCTCCCTCATCAGTCTGATGTCTGTGGGGAGGGGGAGTTGGAGGGTTCTCTTGGTAATACCCCCAGTATATCTTGGTTAGCTACTGAGGAGGAGTTGACCAGTTGTGGAGATCAAGGTGACTTCACTCTTGCAAGGCCCTCTGAGGAGGAGGAGGAGCCTGGAACTTCCTGTAAAAAGCCCAGAACGGATTGGGCGGACGCCGGTGAAGATTTTTTAAGTCCGGTGAGTGAACGTAGTTACCCTCAGAATGTCTTCTCTCCTGACACCAATGTTTTTTTAGGCATTCCCGCAGACGTAAACAGATTCGGGGAGTTGCAGTTCCAGATGGAAGACGAAAACGGCTGAAGAAGAAGTGGCCTGTTTGTCGTCATGTAAATAACACCATCATGTTATGGCTCCCCAAGCTGGTTGGGGCATTGCGTCCCTGAATGTCAGACAAATTAGATCTAAATCCAGGAGGGCAGTCGTCCTAGATTATATTAAACAGATGAATGCTCACATCTTTTGTCTTCAGGAATGTGGGATTGAGGACGCTCCAAGCGATAAGGACTGGCCTTACGGTCAGCATGTATGGTCTGGCTCATGTGTTAATAGGAATGATGGTGTAGGGATATTAATGGGTAATAGGGAGATTAGTTTAGATAGCTACACAGTGGTAGAGGTGGGTAGATGTATAATTGCACATGTTAGCTATAGGGGGTGGCGGGCTAGAATTATTAATGTGTACTGTCCATCAGGAAAGGATGGGAAAAAAGGAGCGTTTGGCTCTTTTGGAAAAATTAAGTTTGTTTCTTCCAGGCAAAATGCCCACAGTTTTAGTTGGAGACTTTAATTGCATCACAGAAGGGAATTGTGACATAACTGGTAAAAAGTTATCCAATCTTATTTCTGATTTTTCCCTTCTAGATGCTGCTGCTCTGAAATTTGGCATCCCACCACCGCCAACATACCATGCTGATAGGGGTGGTATTGCATCCAGAATAGATAAAATGTTGTTTTCCAAAAATATGTTGTGTATGAATTTTGAACAAAATGCTGTACCTTTTTCTGATCATGAGTGTTTGAGAGGTGTGTTTAGTGCGATTGATGACCGTGTGTATGGTGGTGGGGTTTGGAAGCTGAACGTTAGGTTGTTAGAAGATGAGGATGTGATGAATGAATTAAAAATAAAGTATAAAGAGTGGAGAGTATGTAAGAGGAATTTTGCGTGTGTGCTGGAATGGTGGGACTGGGTTAAGGTGTGTTGCAAAAAATTCTTCAAAAAATGGGGCTATAAAAAAGCTGCTATTTATCGGGAAAGATTTAATGATTTAAACAGGCGTATAGACTGGTTAAGGAAGTGTGGAGAAAGTGGGATGGATGTGTCTGATGAACTGGCTGAGACAAAGAGTGAACTAAAGCGTGTTATGGATGCGAAAGGAAAGGAAATCATCTATCGCACCAAAATAGAACATCTTGAGAAAGATGAAAAGTGCACAAGGTTCTTTTTTAAGAAAATGAATGGGAGAAAGGTTGATATGGATAAAGTCCTGGATAGGAACGGTTTGTGTGTGTCAGGTGAGAATATGATAAAGGAGGTGAATAGGTTCTACAGCAAGTTATATGATAAAAAATGGATTGACTCTGGTCTTGTTTCAGAAGTGCTGAATGGATTAGAAACAAGTTGGATAGTGGAGAATGTGATATTTTGAATGAGGATGTGATTATGGATGAAGTAGAAAACGTGATGAAGAGTGCTATAAAGAATAAGACACCAGGGAAAAGACGGATTGCCGGTAGAATTCTATGTGAAAGCATGGGATCTTCTGGGTGCTGATTTGACTGAGATATGTAAGTACATGTGGGAGAATGGTAAGTTGTGTGAATCAATGAAGGAGGGGGTGGTTGTGCTTGTGTATAAGAAAGGTGAGAGAAAGTGTTTAGAGAATTGGAGACCTATAACGCTGCTGAATGCAGATTACAAAATCTATAGCAAATTGTTGGCGAATCGTATGCGTGAGGTGATTGGTAATGTTGTGGATGAGGATCAGGTGTGTGCTGTGCCTGGGAGAAGTATGAGTGATAACTTATTGTTATTAAGGGATTTGATTGGGGACTGCATGGGAAGGAAACAGAAGTGTATGGTTCTGACAATTGATTTTGAGAAAGCGTTTGATAGGGTCTCGCATGTGTTTTTGTTTAAAGTTCTGGAGAGAATGGGATTTCCTAAAAAATTTGTGAATGGGTTAATGTCTTTGTATGATTGTGTGTCAAGTGAGTTTCTTGTTAATGGATGGTTGAGTGAGAAAGTGAATATTATGTCTGGTGTAAGGCAGGGGTGTCCCATGTCCCCTGTCTTATTTGTATGTGTGATTGAACCTTTGTTGTGCTTGGTGAGACGTGATAAAGTGGTGCGAGGTTTGTTGGTACCGGGGAGTGGTGGAAAGCATGTGAAAGTTCTTGGATATATGGATGATGTTGTGGTTGTGAGTGAAAGTGTTGCGTCTATGAGTAGAGTTAAGTTGCTTTTGGAGTTTTTCTGTGGTGCGTCTGGTTTTAGAGTGAATTGGAATAAATGTAGTTTTAAATGTTTTGGGGATGATGGGGTTAAAATGGAGGGGGTTAAATGTGAGGAGGGTGCTCTCAAAGTGCTGGGAGTATTATTTAATAAGGAGCTGGAAGGTAAGGAGAGCTGGGAGGAGTGTGGATTGCGCATAGAGCGTAAGTTAAATTTTTGGCAACTGAGAGACTTGACCTTGAGTGGTAAGATTTTGGTCATAAAAGCGGTGATTCTTCCGATTCTGCTTTTTATTGCAACAGTTTTTCCACCGTCTAATAGGAAAATAAAAAGAGTGGAAAAGTTAGTTTTTACTTTTTTCTGGAGTAGTAAAATAGAAAAACTTAAGAGAGAAAGCCTTTTTAAGGCTTGTCACCATGGTGGCATGGCCTTTCCAAACATTGAGATTTTTCTGGGGCTTCAGTATATCAAAACGGTAGTTATTTTGTTGAATAAAGGAAATAAAGGAGCTTATATGGCAAATTATTCTGCTGGTTGGATGTTGTATGGCTTGTGTTGGAGAAAGAGGGATGCTAGAGTGCCTGTTGCTTTCAAGTGTCCGGTCTGGTATGAGGTGATTGAAAAGTTTGTGAGGAAGCATGATTTACTGAGTGTGCCGATGAATGATTTTAGAATGGCTAAGAAGGTGATGAAAATAATACATAAGAATGATGTGGAGAGTAATATTGTGGGTTTGAGAGGGAATGAAGTCTCGGTTGCATGGAAGAGTTTGGGAACGCATGGGATGTCTAATAGACAAAGGGATATTGTATGGATGTCCTTGCACAATATTTTGCCTGTGCGACAGGTTCAGAAGAGACGAGGTCTGACCAGAACGGAAGTGTGCCGAGAGAAGGTTGTGGTGGATGTGAGACTGTGTGGCATACTATGTGGGACTGTGATTACGCGTACAGTGTGTGGAAGTGTGTAGGTGGGTTGTGTAAGGAATTAGCAGGGGTGAGTTTTATTGACTGGCGTGTTGCAATGTTTGGAATTGGTGCATGTGGTCGTGTGAAAAATAGAATCCTATGGTTAATTATGACTTGTGTGATGCAGAGTTTGTGGGATGTGAGGAATTTAGGAATTTTCAAAGAGAAGCATTTATCTGTGAATAAGTGTGTCGGGCTGATCCTTTCTAGATTATACTTGATTTATAAATTAGACAGTGAAGGCGGTGGTGGTTCTGATGCAGAGGGCGTCTGGAAATTTAAAAAATGGCAGCACTTGATCAAATATCAGTGAATTTTAGTGATGTTTATTGATGTTTATGACGTCTTTTGTGTATACCTTTAGTTTGTTATGCTGAATTAAATATGAACCATGATGATGAGAGTTGAAACAACGACGTTTAAGTTGATGAGCTTATATTGAGTTGTTTATAACTAACCTGAATGGTTTTAAAAAAAAAAGATACCTTGAGTGCTGTCTCTTGGCCTTCCGGCATCGCCACTTCGGTGGCTTAAGCCGGTTGCTGCTTTAGGGAGATAGCCAGGAGGATTCAGGGAGAAGATCCTTGGAGTTGTGGACGATGGGAGTCCGACTTCAATTCTCTGGAACCGGTGATAGCCGGGTCAAAAATGGATTCCGGATTGAAATCGCTGAAGATAAGAAGTTGCATTTTTCCCTGGGATATTTGGTCAACATGGTGTTTTATGACATCCTGAAGATTCGGAAGTCCGATATAATATGCCTGCAGGAGTTCAGAAGGGAAGGCAGGTATGTGCTGGTGCTATCTTCTATGGCGGCTTGCCAGAATTTGTTTACTGCCCTGAAAAATGGAGTGGCAAATCCTTTGCTGGAAGGACTTACCTTTACTGTGTTATACTCCAAGGGGGATATCCCACTTGTGGTTTTCATGCACAACCCTTTTGTTTCCTGGAGGACATTACTTTATTTTTGAAAAGACATTGCATTTATGTTCAGTACTCCCACAGGGTCCTGAATGGAGAAGGGCTCTGGACGGGAAGTACAAATTTTTTGTGAGATTTGGGATGGATCCCCAAGGCCCGGGAGGCATCCATTACCCCCTCTTAATTTTTCAATTGGGAAAAATAGTGTTTTTTTGTTTTTTCCAGATGCCCCACTGTATTGCAGGAGGTGTAAAAATTTCGGGCATACCCAGGATAGTTGCAAGGACATGCCAACTTGTAGGAATTGCAATGGTTCCGGCCATATGGCAAAAGACTGCACAAATCCTGTTATGTGTAATGCTTGTGGTGAGGAGGGCCATAAGTATCGGGATTGTAAGGCCAGGATCAGTCCTAGGTCTTACGCTGAGGTCACAGGTGGGGCAGCTGCGCCCCCTGCTGCTGTTGTTGACATTCCACAGGTTACAGACCCGGATCTTATTGAGGAACCTGAAATCATGGATGCACATGAGGAGGCCCTGCCCGAAACGGAGACTCCCAGCCCAGAGGTGGCAGGTTTGGAACTTGCTGAGGTTGAATGTGAGCTCCCTCATCAGTCTGATGTCTGTGGGGAGGGGGAGTTGGAGGGTTCTCTTGGTAATACCCCCAGTATATCTTGGTTAGCTACTGAGGAGGAGTTGACCAGTTGTGGAGATCAAGGTGACTTCACTCTTGCAAGGCCCTCTGAGGAGGAGGAGGAGCCTGGAACTTCCTGTAAAAAGCCCAGAACGGATTGGGCGGACGCCGGTGAAGATTGTTTAAGTCCGGTGAGTGAACGTAGTTACCCTCAGAATGTCTTCTCTCCTGACACCAATGTTTTTTTAGGCATTCCCGCAGACGTAAACAGATTCGGGGAGTTGCAGTTCCAGATGGAAGACGAAAACGGCTGAAGAAGAAGTGGCCTGTTTGTCGTCATGTAAATAACACCATCATGTTATGGCTCCCCAAGCTGGTTGGGGCATTGCGTCCCTGAATGTCAGACAAATTAGATCTAAATCCAGGAGGGCAGTCGTCCTAGATTACATTAAACAGATGAATGCTCACATCTTTTGTCTTCAGGAATGTGGGATTGAGGACGCTCCAAGCGATAAGGACTGGCCTTATGGTCAGCATGTATGGTCTGGCTCATGTGTTAATAGGAATGATGGTGTAGGGATATTAATGGGTAACAGGGAGATTAGTTTAGATAGCTACACGGTGGTAGAGGTGGGTAGATGTATAATTGCAACTGTTAGCTATAGGGGGTGGCGGGCTAGAATTATTAATGTGTACTGTCCATCAGGAAAGGATGGGAAAAAGGAGCGTCTGGCTCTTTTGGAAAAATTAAGTTTGTTTCTTCCAGGCAAAATGCCTACAGTTTTAGTTGGAGACTTTAATTGCATCACAGAAGGGAATTGTGACATAACTGGTAAAAAGTTATCCAATCTTATTTCTGATTTTTCCCTTCTAGATGCTGCTGCTCTGAAATTTGGCATCCCACCACCGCCAACATACCATGCTGATAGGGATGGTATTGCATCCAGAATAGATAAAATGTTGTTTTCCAAAAATATGTTGTGTATGAATTTTGAACAAAATGCTGTACCTTTTTCTGATCATGAGTGTTTGAGAGGTGTGTTTAGTGCGATTGATGACCGTGTGTATGGTGGTGGGGTTTGGAAGCTGAACGTTAGGTTGTTAGAAGATGAGGATGTGATGAATGAATTAAAAATAAAGTATAAAGAGTGGAGAGTATGTAAGAGGAATTTTGCGTGTGTGCTGGAATGGTGGGACTGGGTTAAGGTGTGTTGCAAAAAATTCTTCAAAAAATGGGGCTATAAAAAAGCTGCTATTTATCGGGAAAGATTTAATGATTTAAACAGGCGTATAGACTGGTTAAGGAAGTGTGGAGAAAGTGGGATGGATGTGTCTGATGAGCTGGCTGAGACAAAGAGTGAACTAAAGCGTGTTATGGATGCGAAAGGAAAGGAAATCATCTATCGCACCAAAATAGAACATCTTGAGAAAGATGAAAAGTGCACAAGGTTCTTTTTTAAGAAAATGAATGGGAGAAAGGTTGATATGGATAAAGTCCTGGATAGGAACGGTTTGTGTGTGTCAGGTGAGAATGTGATAAAGGAGGTGAATAGGTTCTACAGCAAGTTATATGATAAAAAATGGATTGACTCTGGTCTTGTTTCAGAAGTGCTGAATGGGTTAGAAAACAAGTTGGGTAGTGAAGAATGTGATATTTTGAATGAGGAAGTGATTATGGATGAAGTAGAAAACGTGATGAAGAGTGCTAAAAAGAATAAGACACCAGGGAAAGACGGATTGCCGGTAGAATTCTATGTGAAAGCATGGGATTTCCTGGGGGCTGATTTGACTGAGATATGTAAGTACATGTGGGAGAATGGTAAGTTGTGTGAATCAATGAAGGAGGGGGTGGTTGTGCTTGTGTATAAAAGGAAAGGTGAGAGAAAGTGTTTAGAGAATTGGAGACCTATAACGCTGCTGAATGCAGATTACAAAATCTATAGCAAATTGTTGGCGAATCGTATGCGTGAGGTGATTGGTAGTGTTGTGGATGAGGATCAGGTGTGTGCGGTGCCTGGGAGAAGTATGAGTGATAACTTATTGTTATTAAGGGATTTGATTGGGGACTGCATGGGAAGGAAACAGAAGTGTATGGTTCTGACAATTGATTTTGAGAAAGCGTTTGATAGGGTCTCGCATGTGTTTTGGTTTAAAGTTCTGGTGAGAATGGGATTTCCTAAAAAAATTGTGAATGGGTTAATGTCTTTGTATGATTGTGTGTCAAGTGAGTTTCTTGTTAATGGATGGTTGAGTGAGAAAGTGAATATTATGTCTGGTGTAAGGCAGGGGTGTCCCATGTCCCCTGTCTTATTTGTATGTGTGATTGAACCTTTGTTGTGCTTGGTGAGACGTGATAAAGTGGTGCGAGGTTTGTTGGTACCGGGGAGTGGTGGAAAGCATGTGAAAGTTCTTGGATATATGGATGATGTTGTGGTTGTGAGTGAAAGTGTTGCGTCTATGAGTAGAGTTAAGTTGCTTTTGGAGTTTTTCTGTGGTGCGTCTGGTTTTAGAGTGAATTGGAATAAATGTAGTTTTAAATGTTTTGGGGATGATGGGGTTAAAATGGAGGGGGTTAAATGTGAGGAGGGTGCTCTCAAAGTGCTGGGAGTATTATTTAATAAGGACTTGGAAGGTAAGGAGAGCTGGGAGGAGTGTGGATTGCGCATAGAGCGTAAGTTAAATTTTTGGCGACTGAGAGACTTGACCTTGAGTGGTAAGATTTTGGTCATAAAAGCGGTGATTCTTCCGATTCTGCTTTTTATTGCAACAGTTTTTCCACCGTCTAATAGGAAAATAAAAAGAGTGGAAAAGTTAGTTTTTACTTTTTTCTGGAGTAGTAAAATAGAAAAACTTAAGAGAGAAAGTCTTTTTAAGGCATGTCACCATGGTGGCATGGCCTTTCCAAACATTGAGATTTTTTTGGGGCTTCAGTATATCAAAACGGTAGTTATTTTGTTGAATAAAGGAAATAAAGGAGCGTATATGGCAAATTATTCTGCTGGTTGGATGTTGTATGGCTTGTGTTGGAGAAAGAGGGATGCTAGAGTGCCTGTTGCTTTCAAGTGTCGGTCTGGTATGAGGTGATTGAAAAGTTTGTGAGGAAGCATGATTTACTGAGTGTGCCGATGAATGATTTTAGAATGGCTAAGAAGGTGATGAAAATAATACATAAGAATGATGTGGAGAGTAATATTGTGGGTTTGAGAGGGAATGAAGTCTCGGTTGCATGGAAGAGTTTGGGAACGCATGGGATGTCTAATAGACAAAGGGATATTGTATGGATGTCCTTGCACAATATTTTGCCTGTGCGACAGGTTCAGAAGAGACGAGGTCTGACCAGAACGGAAGTGTGCCCGAGAGAAGGTTGTGGTGGATGTGAGACTGTGTGGCATACTATGTGGGACTGTGATTACGCGTACAGTGTGTGGAAGTGTGTAGGTGGGTTGTGTAAGGAGTTAGCGGGGGTGAGTTTTATTGACTGGCGTGTTGCAATGTTTGGAATTGGTGCATGTGGTCGTGTGAAAAATAGAATCCTATGGTTAATTATGACTTGTGTGATGCAGAGTTTGTGGGATGTGAGGAATTTAGGAATTTTCAAAGAGAAGCATTTATCTGTGAATAAGTGTGTCGGGCTGATCCTTTCTAGATTATACTTGATTTATAAATTAGACAGTGAAGGCGGTGGTGGTTCTGATGCAGAGGGCGTTTGGAAATTTAAAAAATGGCAGCACTTGATCAAATATCAGTGAATTTTAGTGATGTTTATTGATGTTTATGACGTCTTTTGTGTATACCTTTAGTTTGTTATGCTGAATTAAATATGAACCATGATGATGAGAGTTGAAACAACGATGTTCAAGTTGATGAGCTTATATTGAGTTGTTTATAACTAACCTGAATGGTTTTAAAAAAAAAAAAAAAAAAAAAAAAAGAAACACAGTGTCTGCAAATTGAGATTCTGGTTTGGCTATTATCCTAGGTCATGTGATAAGGCTCGTTAAAGGGTCGACATTGACTTGTAGGATTGCTACCTTCCAAAAGGTGGCACTAGAGTTCTAGCTCTCTTCCTCTCTGAAGAGACAATTTGCATAATTAGCATATTTCCAGAGGAGCATTGCGGCTTTAAGTCTCCTCATCTGCATGCTTAGCATGTTGATCTCCGCAAGGAGTGACGATATTTCTTGGACACTGGTGAATGTGTGACGGGAGAATACTGTAAGCCTGCGCTCAGCCTGGATTGGATGCTGGAAAGTCCCGCCCTCCTGTTCCTCAGCACTGGCTTCCTCTCCCAGCTGTCTGTCACAGTGACTCCTGCTCCGGCCTCCAGTGCCTCCACACACACACACCGCTGCGGTTTATGAAAATTCTGACTGCGGGCCCCTCCAGCTCCCGGGCCCCTTACACCAGTAAGGGTAATAATGCCCTGATGGGGGCCCTGGCTAGTTGTGAAATGGGTGTGGCCAGGGCATGGCCTAAATTTGCCGTGGGGCAGAATGGAGCACGGGGGCCAGAATGGAACACGGAGCTCCTGTGTATAATGTCACCGGTGATCACTGTATTACCTGTACACTGACACTATATACAGAGCTCCTGTGTATAATGTCACCGGTGATCACTTATTACCTGTACACTGCCACTATATACAGAGCTCCTGTGTATAATGTCACCGGTGATCACTGTATTACCTGTACACTGACATATATAAGAGCTCCTGTGTATAATGTCACCGGTGATCACTGTATTACCTGTACCTGACATTTATATAGAGATCCTGTGTATAATGTCACCGGTGATCACTGTATTACCTGTACCTGACACTATATACAGAGCTCCTGTGTATAATGTCACCGGTGATCACTGTATTACCTGTACACTGACACTATATACAGAGCTCCTGTGTATAATGTCACCGGTGATCACTGTATTACCTGTACACTGACACTATATACAGAGCTCCTGTGTATAATGTCATTGGTTAATATTGTATTACTTGTACACTGACACTATATACAGAGCTCCTGTGCATAATGTCACCAGTGATCACTGTATTACCTGTACACTGACATTATATACAGAGCTCCTGTGTATGTCACTGGTGATCACTGTATTACCTGTACACTATATACTATATACAGAGCTCCTGTGTATAATGTCACCGTCTCCACCTTTTATCTGTGCCATCTTGTGACTGCAACTTCTGCGGGAGGTCAGAAGTAGCAGAAACCCTCTATCAGGCCACGTTCACACGTTCAGTATTTTACCTCAGTATTTGTAGGCCAAAACGAGGAGTGGAACAATCAGAGGATAAGTATAATAGAAACACGTCACCACTTCTGGATTTCTCACCCACTCCCGATTTGGCTTACAAATACTGACGTAAAATACGGACCAAATACTGAACGTGTGAATGTGGCTTTAGGCTGGTTTCACACATCCTGATATTTCTGGTATCGGAAAAACCATTAGTGGAGATATCCGTGTCCGTGTGTGTAATACATGTGGCAACTGTGTGCTGCATCAGGCCACACAGACGGCCGCCGGGGAAGAAGCGCTACAGTAAGCACTTTTCCCCGGCCAGGGGTGCCCTTAAAATAAAGCAAGTTGATCACTTTGCCTCAGGTGGCATTGAGCCCCTGAAGAAGTGTAAAGATCGATGTTTCAAATATATTCCTATTTAAAAATGTATGTATTTTACATGTGTGTCAGGTTAGGCTAGTAAAGAGTAAACCAGATTAATTTGTACTGATTTTACTACGGGGATGGGGGGCGCCATTTTGCAGTTCGCCTCATGCAGCAGAGAGGCTAGGTTTACCCCTGAGGATACCGGTGCGTATAAATCGGACAGCACGCGCATGGTGCGAGTGCTGTCCAATTTTTTTCCTTGCACCCATTGACTTGTATTGACGAGTCTCGTCCGAGAATTGCAGCAATACGCAGCATGCTGTGATTTTTTTCTCAGTCCAATTTCGGCTGAGAAAAAACTTGCAAATAAGATGTCACCTATTGAATAACATTGGTCCGAGTGCAATCCGATTTTTTATCGGATTGCACTCATCCGTATTTTGTGGGTATGAGCCCTTATGAGGATTTGCAGGAATCATAGTCAGGAAATAGCCAGAGGTCGGTACACAGAAACAGCAGTAGAATCTTGAGGATAAGCAGCATGTGGAAAGAAGATAGACTAAAGGCTGGGAGCTCAATAATCTCACAAGAAAGGAAGATGCCAGTGCCAGTTTTAAGTAGGGTGTTCAATCAGGAGATCACAGGGTTAAGCCAGTCAGGAACTTGGGATGGAGACAATCAGGAAGAACACAGTTACTAGTATCTGGTTTAGGCCTGTTTCACACATCAGGTTTTTTCAATCAGGCGAGTTCCGGCATGTTTTCTGAAAACCGGATCCGGTAAAAAATAAAACCGGATCCGGTTTTTTACCATAGACTAACATTAGTGCCGGATCGCGCTGCATTGGCATGCGGCGCGTCCGTTTTTCGCCGGATCCAGCGTCTGGTCTCAATCCGGCGTCTGGGAAAAACGTCTCATGTAACGTTTTTTGTCTCCGGCGAAAAGGCCGGCACTTCCGGCTTTTTTTTACAATGAAAGTCTATGAGCGCCGCAATGCGCCGGATCCGTTTTTTTTGTCTGGTTTGGGTTTTGTAGCCCAGCCCACAGCCAACCTATATAAACAATGTTTGTGGGACCACCCTCAGCCATAACCATGCAGCCATCGAAGAGAGCAGGAGCAAGATATGGAGCCCGCCGCCGAGGAGCCAGCCGCAGGAGAGGAGGACAGGAGGCCAGACCAGCACCACCACCAACAGCACGACCCCAAGAATCTGTGGCCATGATGCAGCCGGGACCAGATGCAAGACGGTAAATATCACAGACAAGCACTTTCAGCCAGGGCTATGCAATATCAATATATTCATGGCCCTTTTTTTCCTCTTTATTCAACAGCACAAGCCGGTCACCAGGAGCACCTACACCCCCAGGACTCCAACAGATGCGGCTGCTGATGGAGAGCATGGGAGCAGAGGCCAGAAGGTAAATATCATACACTACCCCTTCCAGTCAGTGCCATGCAATATCAACTGATATTGCATGGCCTTTTTTTCTCTCTTATTCCACAGAACAAGCCGAACAACAACGCCGACGCCAGCAGTACCACCACCACCACCAGTCCAAGAAGAGCAGGAGAGCACGTCAGCAGACAGCAGACGGTAAATATCACACACTACCCCTTCCAGCCAGGGCCATGCAATATCACTTGATATTGCATGGCCTTTGTTTGTCTTTATTCCACAGCAGAAGACGGCCCTCAACGCCAGCAGCACAGGACACGTCTGGGAGTGAGGAGACCACGGCAGAAGACAGCAGACGGTAAATATCACATACTACCCTTTCCAGCCAGGGCCATGCAATATCAATTGATATTGCATGGCCTTTCTTTCTCTTTATTCCACAGCAGAAAATGGCCCTCAACGCCAGCAGCACAGGACACGTCTGGGAGTGAGGAGACCACGGCAAGAGACAGCAGACGGTAAATATCACACACTACCCCTTCCAGCCAGGGCCATGTAATATCACTTGATATTGCATGGCCTTTGTTTGTCTTTATTCCACAGCAGAAGACGGCCATCAACACCACCAGCACAGGACACGTCTTCTTCTGGGAGCCCTCCGACGCATCGTCAGCGTTTAGAGGTTTTTTTTTTTATTATTGCACAATCGCATCTCTGTTATTTATATATTAATGGCATTACTTTTTATTTATAACAGGAAATGGAACCTGAAGAGGAGCACCCAGGAGAAGAACGAAGGGGTGGAGAGATACCCGGAGTGGGCTCGCAATTCGTAAGTTTCCTGCATGCATCGCTAAAACATAACATCACACTACACACAACACATAGAAAACAATTTAGTACAGACATCACACTGCACCCAAACACATATGCCTACATCCAAGCACATAATTTTTTTTTTTTTATAGTGTTCCGGAAATGGTGCTCGGCAAAGAGGTCCTCGCAGTGCCTCCCAGGGTCGTCGGCGTGAGCAACGTGGCGGTCACCATCATGTAAGTAATTTTTTTTTTTTTTTTCATTTTTTTCGGTAAACTTTTTTGTTTCACTTTTTTATTTACATGTTTTTTTTTCCTTGGTAGTTTGGAGACTAATGTATATTTTTTCTCTTTTTCTTTAACAGGCTTCACAGCGTGCTCCCGCCTCGGATGGTGAGGAGGGGGTTCTCAACGTGGACCTCCTCATTGATCTGGTCCGAGAAAGGGAGCCACTGTGGAACATGGGGGACCGCAGCCATGCTGATGTCATAGTGACCTGGCGGCTCTGGGAGGAGATCTTTTCACAACTCGTGGACTGCTGGGAGGACCTCGACGCTCGGGCCAAGATTGAACACCGTAAGTATATACAGTTCAGGTTGCTGGAGTCAAAGCTGTGTTTCCCAAACTCCAGTCCTCGTGGCCCCCACGGGTCATGTTTTCATGATTTACTTTTGTGCAACACTGGAAATCCTGAGAATATAACCGGTGTGGTCTGTGAGGACTGGAGTTTGGGAAACACTGATGTTGTATATTAACCAATGTTTGCTATCTCGTTTCAGGGGACAGAATTGTGAAGCGGTGGCGGTCTGTGAGGGATCGCTTCAAGAAGGAGTTCAACAAAGAGATGCGGGCCCCGAGTGGATCTGGATGACGCAGGAGCACATACAAGTACGCTGAAGCCCTGTCGTTCCTCCGGGTAACAATGGTCACCAGAAGGTAAATATTACCCACCCCAAGTTTTACAAAATGATAACATGTCTAACTAATTTTTTTTTTCAGCCAGGGCCATTCAATAACAGTATATTAATTGTATTTTTTCTCTTTATTCCACAGAACGGTGACCAGCACACGGGCGCCCGCAGAGTTGTACCCTTCTGGGGCAATCCCTCAGGAGACTGGCACCGAGGGACCCTTTGACAGCCCCGGCCGATCCGCACCTTCCCAGACACGTGAGCCATTTGTCCCCTCCACCAGCACTGCAGCATTGTGGCCGAGTGCATTGCATGAGGCTGCTGGTCAGGAGATAGATTTCCCTTTACCCCACCCTTCTGCCGCCACCTCTGGTACACCTGTGGCTACTGGGCGGCTGCGGCAGAGTGGTCAGGAAAAGAACTATGCACCCGAATTCTTGCATCTTAATGCATCATTTCAGAACTGTCTTAAAGTCTTGTCAGAGCAAATGGCTGCAGGCTTTAATCAGCTCAACACCAGCATTCTGGAGGTTAAGACACTTCTGCAAACGATCCATTCAGAAGCAAGAAGTTCGCCAAACCACAGTTTTTTCCCGTCTGTAGCCGAGCGCATGGATACGCTATCTCTTAGCCAGCAGATGCATGTAATGCATACGTGCCACGGTGCTCTAGCGCAGGTTAACTCCCAACCTACACCCAACCCAGTCGTTCCTCCCACACCTGCCCCCCTTCAGCCACCGTCCCTCCTCCCCCTCCCATTCAATACCAACAACCTCCCCAATACCACCAACCTCCCCACTTCCAGCAACCTTCCCACTTCCAGCAACCTTCCCACTTTCAGCAACCTCCCCACTTACAGCAACCTCCCCACTTCCAACAACCTGCCCCACTTCCAACAACCTGCCCCATACCAACAACCTACACAATACCAGTTCCCAACCACATCTGCTGTACTACCTGCCCAATCCTTCTCTCCACCACCTACCTGTTCTGCCTCCAAACTCTCCACCCATTCCATTTCTTTTTCAACCCCTTCAACTCTTTTACCTGATCCTTCCCCAACATCATCCCAGTCCGCTCTCCACGCTCCCACTGTCGAAGGGTCCCACAGCCCCTCCAGTAGTATCTCCACCCCACAGTACACAAACCTGTGATTTTGTGTTTAATAAAAATTTTTATTGAAAAAAAAATTATTTTCACATTGAAAAAAATAAAGCTTTTTCTCATTGAAAACAAAGAAGTTAAACATTTTTGACATTGTTAAACATTTTCGGAAAATAAAAGTTTATTTGGTTGATTAAAATGGTTGTCTGTCATTTATTTCTAAGGTAAAATAAAGGTAACATTTATTGGTTATGTGTAGCCCTGGTGTTAGGCACACGCAGTACCCTGGAGAGTGTGTGGCGAGACAGCAGTTTAATGCTAAATACCCATTCACTCAACATACACTGGACACACCCTTAGGGTAGTGTAGTTACTTGTGAGGGAGTGGTCAGGGTGTATGTTTGTTGAGTGATTTTGAGTGTGTTTCCTGTCTTCGGACAGAGCAGACGTCTGGAGTTTAGCTGGAAGGAGGAAGCCGTCCAGCCTGCTCATCATCAGTTCAGAAAGTGGAGGCTAGTACAGGTGGTCTAGTTCACCTCAGCCTAGTCAGAGCTGTACCTCACCTGAATACATTGAAAGAAAGAAGAAGCTTAGTGCAGAAAGACTTCAGTCACCTGTCTCAAGGACAGTGAAAGGTTCAGAGACGTGCTCCTGCCTAGTGATAACTGAGAATCTGTAACTAACTCTGAAGGAAGTGAATGAAGGGAGTGACTACCCGACTTTATGCAAGTGTGAGTGTTTATGCTACCAGCGAGGACAAGGCGAAAGGCACAGTGGAAAGATTATTGGAAAGGTGCTTTTGGATTGAAGAAGTCCTGCACATTGCAACCGGTCACTGGGGACCGAAGGATCACTATTAGCTACAAGCATAGTGGTAAGAAAACCAGGGATTTACCGGACCTTAGGTCGCGGCAAACAGCCCCATATAGTCAGTACGTAACTGGGGTCAGGGGGAGTGAAGACTTTGAG
Organism: Oophaga sylvatica; assembly: GCA_033576555.1. Classification (NCBI taxonomy): domain Eukaryota; kingdom Metazoa; phylum Chordata; class Amphibia; order Anura; family Dendrobatidae; genus Oophaga; species Oophaga sylvatica. The sequence continues at coordinate 78,623 of JARQOD010001322.1, forward strand.
TCCGTGCACGACAAGACAGGAATTCAGCTCTCTCACAGGAAGGCTCCTACCACAAAACTGACTGGGCAGTACAGCTATGGATTAGCTGGAGTTATTGAGGGAACTACGCTTCAGGCTGGTTGTACTTATCGTGTTGAAAGTAAAGGAGGCCCCTAACTTGTCCAGCTGCTGTCTCAAAATACACTCTCCTTGGATCAGCCTCCCTGGGACCTGCCTGAACATCTTACAAGTAAAGGTATGGAAAGACGCTGACCGTGTGAGACTGTGTTATTTATCTGCACCCGACTTCACTAACTTCATAGACTTTGAGGGACCAGTCCACCTGTAGGGACCCGACATCTAGCTGCCTCACCATCCCCTCAGAGATCTACAGCAGCGCTGGTACAAATTACCAGAAGACTACAGGTGGCGTCACGAACTGTATATAAATCTATCCCCTGTAAATATTCCCCCAACATACGCCAGACCGCCAGGGCCACAGACCGAGCCACCGCTACCTATGACAAACCCCATAGACTTCCATGGGCTCGGCTCTGAGTACCCCATTGCCCTGGTAACCCACAATTGTGGTGGCGGGTCGATACAACTTTGGCGTCACGAACAGGATGCGAAACTCGCAAAATTGCGAGCCCTGTGTGCCTATGGAATTGTTTTTGTGAAAAGGACTGTTTGCACTTTTGGCGCCAAAAATCGCCATTTTTGTCACCATATTCGCGCCCTCAGGCGCTGGAGAAGAAGGTGGGTGTACCTTCGTGGGCGTGTACCCCCCAGTGGCGCGAAGAAAATGCCTGCCCTCTCAAAGTGCTATTACAACATGCGATCCTGCCCTACAGCAAAGGAGGTCCGCCTCCTCTTCACCTTCCCTGCGAGGAGGAGGAGACGCAAACCCCGCCTCCACGGAAGAGACCGGATGTCTCTGGAGGAAGAAGAGAGAATCTTCTGGAACATCATGGAAGCAGGACGTGTGCAGCCGAGCAGGGAAGCGGAGGAAGGCAGGCCCCGTGCCCCAGCCAAGCTGCCACCAGCACCGGAGTTATCCGTGGTCCTGCACCTGCAGCAGGCGTTGCTAGAAATAAAGGAAGAAAATGCACGCCTGAAGAAGATGGTCCAGCACCAACCTGGATTTGAAGAGATCGAGAGACGCCGGCGTACCCTGGAGCAGCGGAGGCTGTGGGACATGGTGATCTCTCCCCTCAACGACCCCCCACGATTCGAGTTACCGAAGATTCTGCTGCCCAAGGCGAAGGAGCAACCGGAGGCTGCCCCCGAAAGTACCGATCCTGATCCCACCGGTGAAGCGGTGGAGGCGAAGGAGGTTGAGGAGGTACCGCCAGTTCCGGAACGCCCGCCCGGCCAGGAGGCCGCAGCAGATGATCGGTCCCCGACAGGGACACCGGAGGGGTCCTGTCCGTCGTTACCAGACGTTGACTGGGACGAGATGGCGCGCCTGGATGACGTCGCCTACACCGCCCAGTGGGAATATGAGTGGCAGCGTCGTGAGGAGAAGCAGAAACGCCAGCAGGAGGAAGAGCGGGAAGCTCAGCGGAATCGTCAGCGACAACATGCAGAGCTGATCGCGGACAAGGAGAGTGTCCGGAGAGAGAAAGGTACCCTGAGGGAACCGCGGCGGCAGGGGTGTGTGACTGAGTTCCAGCTCCGGAAGGGCTGGGGCTTCATCCGTGAACCGGGCCTCTACCCAGGGGTCTTTGTCAGCAGGCGTGACGTAGAATCCCACCTACCGCAAGGCCATCCCGGGAGGGACTTAGTAAATGGAGACATTGTCACGTACACACGGCATTGGGGAATGAAGGGATGGTATGCCCTTAACGTCACCATCGTCCGTGACCCCGTCCCCGACGCAGGTAACGTCATCACTACCGCAGCGTCCCCGTCTCCAGCTCAAGCAGTATCCGGCCGTGCCCCAGCATCGCCCCCTGCAGGCTCATCGCAAATTAAAGCAATTTCTACATCGCAACTAGCGACCCAGTCTCAATCGCAATCCATGACACGGTCCATATCGTTAACTGTGATTGAAACGCAATCGGTGTCTCGTGAGGAGAATGTACCCGTTGCGCCCCTAGTGGTTCGCACGAGAACTGTGGCGACCCAGACCCTAATCGCAGCGCATGATTTGTTAGTCCTGGGATCTAGGGCCCATTGCATTGTTCCAGCCCCGGGGTGGAAAATGTATTTGAAAATGAATAAATAGTAAAGAAGAATCGGTGAGATCCCTATAGGGTCTACCATAAGTAATATTGTAGAAAGTTTGAGAATGTTTTACAAATTTTTGCACAAGTTGAAGAGTATAACGTATATAATGCATATATATATTGCTAACCGTAGAATGCCCGGCTGGGTAACCAGAAAAAGTTTGCACTTTAGTATTATAATAATGTGATATTATATCTGTGTCTTTGGTTTTACAATGGACTTTGAGGTTGAGGACTGTGCCAGCCCAGAACTTATTTGTATATAGTTGCGCTTCGGTGCTTTATCTTGGTTTTACATAAAACCAGCACAACTACCTCTGAATACAAAACCCGTGTGGTGTGGCACTGAGTGAGGTCTGCATTCGGATGTCCTGCAGCCCACCCAGGACCTACGTTGAAGGTTTGGTGCGGGTCCTTCACAAGAATACTGTATATTTATTGAATGTTTTGATGCCTTAATACTTTTGTATTTTTCTATAATGTTTTGTCGTTTGCAACGTTTAAGATATCCTCACCTCCCGGATGGGACGAATTAATGTTTAATGTTTGATGTTTTCATGCATAAACAAAATGTCTCTTTTGTATTTTACAGCCCGGGAGTGCTGTCTTTTACCATGGGGGAATGTGTAGCCCTGGTGTTAGGCACACGCAGTACCCTGGAGAGTGTGTGGCGAGACAGCAGTTTAATGCTAAATACCCATTCACTCAACATACACTGGACACACCCTTAGGGTAGTGTAGTTACTTGTGAGGGAGTGGTCAGGGTGTATGTTTGTTGAGTGATTTTGAGTGTGTTTCCTGTCTTCGGACAGAGCAGACGTCTGGAGTTTAGCTGGAAGGAGGAAGCCGTCCAGCCTGCTCATCATCAGTTCAGAAAGTGGAGGCTAGTACAGGTGGTCTAGTTCACCTCAGCCTAGTCAGAGCTGTACCTCACCTGAATACATTGAAAGAAAGAAGAAGCTTAGTGCAGAAAGACTTCAGTCACCTGTCTCAAGGACAGTGAAAGGTTCAGAGACGTGCTCCTGCCTAGTGATAACTGAGAATCTGTAACTAACTCTGAAGGAAGTGAATGAAGGGAGTGACTACCCGACTTTATGCAAGTGTGAGTGTTTATGCTACCAGCGAGGACAAGGCGAAAGGCACAGTGGAAAGATTATTGGAAAGGTGCTTTTGGATTGAAGAAGTCCTGCACATTGCAACCGGTCACTGGGGACCGAAGGATCACTATTAGCTACAAGCATAGTGGTAAGAAAACCAGGGATTTACCGGACCTTAGGTCGCGGCAAACAGCCCCATATAGTCAGTACGTAACTGGGGTCAGGGGAGTGAAGACTTTGAGTCCGTGCACGACAAGACAGGAATTCAGCTCTCTCACAGGAAGGCTCCTACCACAAAACTGACTGGGCAGTACAGCTATGGATTAGCTGGAGTTATTGAGGGAACTACGCTTCAGGCTGGTTGTACTCATCGTGTTGAAAGTAAAGGAGGCCCCTAACTTGTCCAGCTGCTGTCTCAAAATACACTCTCCTTGGATCAGCCTCCCTGGGACCTGCCTGAACATCTTACAAGTAAAGGTATGGAAAGACGCTGACCGTGTGAGACTGTGTTATTTATCTGCACCCGACTTCACTAACTTCATAGACTTTGAGGGACCAGTCCCACCTGTAGGGGACCCGACATCTAGCTGCCTCACCATCCCCTCAGAGATCTACAGCAGCGCTGGTACAAATTACCAGAAGACTACAGGTGGCGTCACGAACTGTATATAAATCTATCCCCTGTAAATATTCCCCCAACATACGCCAGACCGCCAGGGCCACAGACCGAGCCACCGTTACCTGTGACAAACCCCATAGACTTCCATGGGCTCGGCTCTGAGTACCCCATTGCCCTGGTAACCCACAATTGTGGTGGCGGGTCGATACAGTTATACAAAAGCAGGCACATAACTTTGGGTAAAAGATAAAATATTTTTACCTTTTGTCCAAAGTTGTGTCCCTGGTTCTGTAAAGTATTTCACCTTTCAAACAGAGTTCTGTATCTTGTTGGGGATTACCTAACAATGTACAGAACTCTGTTTAAAAGGTGAAATACTTTGGGTAATACACAACCAGGGACACAACTTTGGACAAAAGGTAACATACTGTACATAATACACTAGAAGGTAGACAACTTTGGTTGTCAAAGGTAAAATGTGGGTACAGAAGGTACAAAGGTCACAGAGCAGTTTATTAAACTCTGTTATCCTGCCAGTCTACTCTTCCTTCAGGGGACATAAAGTATTCGGCAAATTGGTCCCTCATTCGGGAAACAGTCACAGAAATTCTATTGGTAACGTTCTGGTAATCATGCAAGGTGGTTTCTTCAGTGTTCCTCAATGGAAATCTGTTCCTTGCTGATGACAAAATTGTGTAGAACCACACAAGCTTTGATTACCTCGTCCACAGTTTCAGTTTTTAGGTTGATAGCGGTCAATAGAACACGCCATTTTGCTGTCAGAATCCCAAAAGCGCACTCCACCATTCTTCTGGCTCTTGTGAGGCGGTAATTAAAAATTCTTTTGGTGTGTGTCAATCCTCTGCTGGAGTACGGTTCTAGCAGGTGTTCTGACAGCTGGAAGGCTTCATCCACTACACAAACAAAAGGCATTGGTGGGCCAGAAGTTTGAGGCAGCGGTCTAGGGGGTGGGAAATGGAAGTTGTGTCCATACAGCTGATGGCCCATTGCTGACAGTTTGAAAACTCGAGAGTCATTGGAGTGGCCATAGGCCCCAATATCTACGGCAATAAATTTGTATTCTGCGTCAGCGATGGCCATGAGGACAATGGAGAAATATTTCTTGTAATTAAAATATTTGGATCCAGATCCTGCTGGCTTGACAATCCGGATGTAATGTATGTAGTACAGTTCATATAGCGTCTTGTGCTTGGGTGCGATGAAAATACATGAGACACAGGTTTGATATAGAAGGTCTTGTATTACTTCATACAAGTGGCAAAAATAGTCACACAGTTTGCAGATACAGAAGCAGGAAACACAGCAGGCCAGAGTAACTTAAGCTCAGCAATCACTCTCCACAACTGGTTCAGGATCTTCTTCTCTGTTACCGTAAGTCCATGCAAACGTGGATCTTTCAAAGAGCAGGGTTCCAGAGTCCACAAGTGTTCCAAAGTTCCTCAGTAGGGAATAGCTGGAGTACAAAGTCCAAGGCTTCCAGGAGTCAGGTCACAGGCTCACTGCAGGCTTGATTCTGAAGCACTGATTGCTCAGCTGTGGCTGCTTAAGAAGCAAGAGGGAGAGAATCAGGGCGGGAACATGAAAGCTGGAAACTCCATATTGACTGAGGGCAAGATAGCTGCAGCAAGACAGAAAGCAAAATGGCTGACAGAAAACTGAGTTTCAAGAACATGTACAAAGAACCTTACACCGGATATGTTTCCCGTCCACAGCGCCCAGGCAATTAGGAAACTGACATATTTGAAGAAACTTTTCTGCAATTGCAATCCAACTGTCTGTTGTGGGCTCTGGTAGAAATTCCGCAACTAGAGAGACCCACAATGCACGGCATGTGTGCTTCACAATTCCAGAGACGGTGGAAATCCCAAGTCTGTATTGAAAATGCAGTGAGGAAAGAGATTCTCCAGTTGCCAGGAATCATTGTATAAACAAAAAAAAAGTTTAAAATCACAGCATTACATACCAGACATCAGCTATAACAATTGGAGATACTATAAAAATACATTTATTTTATAGTATCTCCAATTGTTCAAGCTGAGTCAGATGGCCGTATACAAACTACCAGCAACAACATTCCAGGACAAGTGTGCTCTGAAGCAAGCAGATGCAATAAATATGGCTTACCGAAGAGTCACCATCGGACGCTCAGCCGGTGAAATGGAGAAGCGGCAATAGGTGTCCGATCTTCTTATGAGGTCTCCAACACGCTCCACCAACAAATCAAAGTTCTCCATTTTCATGCGAAGATACGCAAAAAATTTCTGAGGGTTTCCTCGTAGCTTTATGTACAGTGTAGAAAACACCCCACGTGTCATTCTCTGGGCTGTGATGGGGTGGATCCAGAAACGGCGTCGTCGACGTTGTCGCTGCAGTCTCTTTCCTTCTCCAGAACAATCGCTTTCAGACGATTCGCCTCCACCTTGAAATCCACCAAATTCTTCAGAATGTTTCCTATCACAATGTCCATCTTCAGCAGAAACTTGCTCTTCTCCAACCGGCACTTGCTCCTATACAACAAGATGGGCTGTAGGAACAGTGTATATATAGGTTTTCAGTAGCCAATCATGTTTTTAACCCCAAAAAGGGCATTTTTAAATACCGGATCCGGAGTAATCCATCAAAAAAACGGATACACCGGATGAGACGGATCCGTTAGAATAATCCGGCAAAAAAACGGACCTGTTTTATCCGGTTTTACATATCAAAAACCGGATCCGGCGATCAGGCGAGACGCCGCATCGCGCCTGACGCCGAAAAACTGATGTGTGAAAGAGGCCTTAGCAAGGAACTGTCCAGCTGTCCAGTAAGCTAAATATCTCAGAGGGAAGAGCTGATGTCTGGTACACAAGAACTGCTGAGTCCAAGTCCTGACAAACTTTCATATTCAAATATATGGCCACGTTATGAATTATTCATCAGTGGAAATAATGGTAGCAATGGCTTAGCTTGATTGGAAAGTAGATTACTGCATTTCTAAAATCTTCTAGCTATAATCAGTATTTTCTAATTATCTTTGAATATACAGTTTATGAAACACAGTACTTAAAATGTATACACTGTGACCCCAATTCATCAAAGTATTTATGCCAGAAATCTTTCGTAAAACACTTTGAAAAGTCACAAGGATGTGTGACTTTTGGTGTTTTCACTCCAGTTTTGCACAGCTTGACCTATTTGACATGATGCCGGCCTTGATTAATTGGGGCCTATGTTAATTTACTGGAACGTTAACCTAGGTAATGTACAGATTTACCACTAGAGGGCACATTTGTACTGTTTTTTTTACCTTTCCAAAATATTTAGAATTGAGAGTCCTCAGTGGTTGATACCTTTTAATGGCTAACTGAAAAGATGGTAACAAATTGCAAGCTTTCAAGACTACTCAGGTCTATTCATCCACTGAGGACTCTCAATTCTAAATATTTTTCTATCTACTGGCTAACACGGTACAAAGATATACATCTTTACCATACCTTTCCAGTTGTTTTAGGCCTTATTCATGCATTTCTTTTATTTATTTTTTAATCCAAAACTGTGAGTTGAAATATAATATCTGCTATGTTTAGAAAATGTCTGCAAATAAGCACCAAAAACTACACTGTGTGAACAAGATATTGCGCAAACAAAGGAATTGGTGCTATAAAATCTCTGTCCTCTTTCTCCTGGACCTGTCTTCTGCCTTCGACACCGTGGACCATTCCCTCCTGCTACAGATTCTCTCATCTCTTGGCATCACAGACTTGGCCCTATCCTGGATCTCATCATACCTAACAGACCGAACATTTAGTGTCTCCCTCTCACACACCACCTCCTCACCTCGCCCCCTGTCTGTCGGTGTTCCTCAAGACTCAGTCCTAGGACCCCTACTCTTCTCCATCTATACCTTCGGCCTGGGACAGCTCATAGAATCCTACGGCTTGCAGTATCACCTCTACGCCGATGACACGCAGATCTACCTATCTGGACCTGACCTCACCTCCCTACTGACCAAAATCCCACAGTGTCTGTCTGCTATCTCAGCCTTCTTTTCTGCTCGCTTTCTCAAGCTGAACATGGACAAAACAGAATTCATCATCTTTCCCCCACCTCATTCTACCCCTCCACCAGACCTATCCATCAATGTCAATGGCTGCTCGCTCTCCCCAGTCCCACAACCTCGGTGCCTTGGGGTGATCATCGACTCTGCCCTCTCTTTCAAACCACATATCCAAGCCCTCGCCACCTCCTGCCGCCTCAAACTCAAAAATATTTCCCGGATCCGCGCATTCCTCAACCATGAAACCACAAAAACACTAGTGCACGCCCTTATCATCTCCCGCCTCGACTACTGCAACCTCCTACTGTCTGGCCTCCCCTCTAGCACTCTGGCACCACTCCAGTCCATCCTACACTCTGCTGCCCGATTAATCCACCTGTCTCCCCGCTATTCCCCAGCCTCCCCCCTATGCCAGGCCCTTCACTGGCTTCCTATTGCCCAGAGGCTCCAGTTCAAAACCCTAACCATGACATACAAAGCCATCCGCAACCTTTCTCCTCCATACATTTGTGACATGGTCTCCCGCTACCTACCTACACGCAACCTTCGATCCTCTCAAGATCTCCTTCTCGACTCCCCCCTCATCTCTTCTTCCCACAACCACATACAAGACTTCTCCCGGGCTTCCCCCATACTCTGGAACTCCCTGCCGCAAAGCATCAGACTTTCACCAGCAACGGAGACCTTCAAGAAAAACCTGAAGACCCACCTGTTCCGACAAGCCTACAACCTGCAATGATCCTCAGTCTACTGAACCATCGCACGACCAGCTCTATCCTTTCCTAGTGTATTCTCACCCATCCCTGCAGACTGTGAGCCCTCGCGGGCAGGGTCCTCTCTCCTTCTGTACTTGTGTCCCTTGTCTAGCACATGTTTATTGTACCTGTCTATATTTTTCCCTTTTCATATGTAAAGTGCCATGGAATAAATGGCGCTATATAAATGTATAATAATAATATATGTTAACTTTACTAGTATAAAAATCTAAATAACAAAATTTAACAAGGCAGAGGGACTCAATGGAGGACTTACAAAGAAAAGACAGGTAAGGTGCTATATCTCTGGACACTATTGATGTATATAGTGGACATTCACTATAGATGATATAATATATGAGACCAAAGCTTGGAATTCATAGTAACATTGTGAATAAAACCAATACATTTGTAGATGACATTCTATAACTGTAAAGTGCAAATGTGCTTATATTATCACAGTGGATAAGATCTAACAACATATCTAGGGTAACTTACATAATGTAATGATTGTGGAACCCAATGCATGTTTCACCCTTGCTGCATCAGGAGGCGTGTCATAGAAGGAGCGAATAGGTAGGCATGTCATACTATGCCACAAATTCATAATGGCCGCCCTCATGGCCTTGCCACTACAAAGTCAAGGCACGGCCATGAGGGCAGCTTATGCTAATCTCTTTCTTGGGGCATGGGAAAGTGAAATATTCCAGACAGATCATCCAGGCATAGAAAAAGTGCAAAATTGGATTCACTTTATTGATGGTATATGGTTCATTTGGGAGGTCCCACCAACTGAATGACAACAATTAATGACAAGTCTGACAAAAGCCAGAATCAGGAAGACGGTAGACGAGGGGCAGGAGAGGTACATCAATGACAGGAAAAACGAGATCAGCAGCTCTCAGAAACTGACCATGTACCAGAGTCTACAGAGAAACTACAGACTGGCTCCATCTCTGGAGAAACTCTCGGAACCCATAGACCAGTGGTCCCCAACCTTTTTTGCACCAGGGACCGGCTTCAAGAAAGACCATTCTTCCATGGCCCGGCAGGGCGGGGATGGAGGTGTGGCAGGGGTGGGGCTTTGGTCATAAGGGGGCGGGGCTATGGACGGGGTTGTAGTTTAGTAGTAGTGCACACTCATCATTTAATTATAACATTTATAATGTAAATGTGACTCCCTTGTATACAAGGCTCCGCTCCCACCCTTGTTTATATGGCTCCGCTCCCACCCTTGTATGCATGGCTCCGCTCCCACCCTTGTTTATATGGCTCCGCTCCCACCCTTGTATGCATGGCTCCGCTCACACCCTTGTTTATATGGCTCCGCTCCCACTCTTGTATGCATGGCTCCGCTCCCACCCTTGTTTATATGGCTCCGCTCCCACCCTTGTATGCATGGCTCCGCTCCCACCCTTGTTTATATGGCTCCGCTCCCACCCTTGTATGCATGGCTCCGCTCCCACCCTTGTTTATATGGCTCCACTACCATCCTCCCATCCTGTACAGGTCCTTCTCAAAAAATTAACATATAGTGCTAAATTTCATTATTTACCATAATGTAATGATTACAATTAAACTTTCATATATTTTAGATTCATTACACACCAACTGAAATTTGTCAGGTCTTTTATTGTTTTAATACTGATGATTTTGGCATACAACTCCTGATAACCCAAAAAACCTGTCTCAAAAAATTAGCATATCAAGAAAAGGTTCTCTAAACGACCTATTACCCTAATCTTCTGAATCAACTAATTCACTCTAAACACATGCAAAAGATTCCTGAGGCTTTTAAAAACTCCCTGCCTGGTTCATTACTCAAAACCCCCATCATGGGTAAGACTAGCGACCTGACTGATGTCAAGAAGGCCATCATTGACACCCTCAAGCAAGAGGGTAAGACCCAGAAAGAAATTTCTCAACAAATAGGCTGTTCCCAGAGTGCTGTATCAAGGCACCTCAATGGGAAGTCTGTTGGAAGGAAACAATGTGGCAGAAAACGCTGTACAACGAGAAGAGGTGACCGGACCCTGAGGAAGATTGTGGAGAAGGACCGATTCCAGACCTTGGGGGACCTGAGGAAGCAGTGGACTGAGTCTGGTGTAGAAACATCCAGAGCCACCGTACACAGGCGTGTGCAGGAAATGGGCTACAGGTGCCGCATTCCCCAGGTAAAGCCACTTTTGAACCATAAACAGTGGCAGAAGCGCCTGACCTGGGCTACAGAGAAGTAGCACTGGACTGTTGCTAAGTGGTCCCAAGTACTTTTTTCTGATGAAAGCAAATTTTGCATGTCATTCGGAAATCAAGGTGCCAGAGTCTAGAGGAAGACTGGGGAGAAGGAAATGCCAAAATGCCTGAAGTCCAGTGTCAAGTACCCACAGTCAGTGATGGTGTGGGGTGCTATGTCAGCTGCTGGTGTTGGTCCACTGTGTTTCATCAAGGGCAGGGTCAATGCAGCTAGCTATCAGGAGATTTTGGAGCACTTCATGCTTCCATCGGCTGAAATGCTTTATGGAGATGAAGATTTCATTTTTCAGCACGACCTGGCACCTGCTTGTGTCGACCCGCCACCACAATTGTGGATTACCAGGGCAATGGGGTACTCAGAGCCGAGCCCATGGAAGTCTATGGGGTTTGTCACAAGTAGCGGTGGCTCGGTCTGTGGCCCTGGCGGTCTGGCGTATGTTGGGGGGTATATTTACAGGGGATAGATATATTTACAGTTCGTGACGCCACCTGTAGTCTTCTGGTAATTTATACCAGCGCTGCTGTAGAGCTCTGAGGGGATGGTGAGGCAGCTAGATGTCGGGTCCCCTACAGGTAGGACTCTTCCCTCAGGTCGATGGTTAAGGCAGGGTTGTGCAGGCATGCAAGTAAATAACTCAGTCTCACACGGTCAGCGTCTTTCCATACCTTTACTTGTAAGATGGTAAGGCAGGTCCCAGGGAGGCTGATGGGGTTGATGGAGGATGAGCTTTGAGGCAACGGCTAAGCAAGTTAGGGGCCTCCTTTACTGTCCAATGTTGATGAGTCCAACCAGCCTGAAGCGTAGTTCCCTCTATAACTCCAGCTATTCCAAAGCTGTTCTGCCCGGTCAGTTTTTGTGGTCGGAGCCTTCCTGTGAGAGAGCTGAGTTCCTATTCTTGCTGATCAGGCTCAAGGTTCTCACTCTCCCTGACCCCAGATACGTACTGACTCTTCAGGGATGCTTGCCACGACCTAAGGTCCGATAAGCCTCTGGTTTTCTTACCACTAAGCGTGAAGCTTTAGTGATCCTTCGGTCCCCAGTGACCGGTAACAATGTGCAGGTATCCTATACTTATGGCACTTCTCTGTTCTCTTCCACTATGCCCTTCGATATGCTCAACTCTTAATAGATATCTCAGTCCGTCTAATAGAGGGGCACAGCTCTGACCAGGCTGAGGTGAACTGGCTCACCTGTACTGGCCTCCACTTTCTGAACTGCACAAAGACTGCACTTCCTCACTCCTTCGAGTCACTGACTGAACTGAACTCAGACTACTTAGCACTCCCCTCCACACCCCTGGTGGGTGTGTCCGAAGTGTACATGATATCATGAAGAGCCCTTAACCGTTACCTCTCCACTCATCCTCCTGGTATTGTGTACCAGGGCTACACATTCCCCCATGGTAAACGACAGCACTCCCGGGCTGTGAAATACAAGAGACATTTTTGTTTATGCATTAAACATCAACATTAAACATTAATTCGTCCCATCCGGGAGGTAAGGATGTCTTGAACGTTGCAAATAAAAACATTATATATAGAAAAATACAATATTAAATAACATTTTCATATAAATAGACAATATGCTTGTGAAGGACCCGCACCAAACCTTCAACGTGGGTCCTGGGTGGGCTGCAGGACATCCGAATGCAGACCTCACTCAGTGCCTCACCACACGGGTTTTATGTTCAGAGGTAAGTCAAGGCTTCGTGTGAAATCATTAAAGGCACCTTAGTGCAACTATTTACAGATACAGTTTTTGGGCTGGCTCAGTCCTCAGCCTCTGAGTCCATTATAAGACATAATAGGGAAAAACACATATATATATATAGACTTTTTTTACAGTATTCACATTAATTCGTTATAATTACTGCTGGTATCGAATGGGTAACTTTCCTTTTGTGATTCGCTCTGATCTACGTGGAGTAGCCTCAGGTATATTAAGTTGCGATCTGTCTGCACTGCGTAACGGCAAACTATAGAACTGCCTCAATCTTTCTATGGATCTGGCAAGCGTACTGATGGCTGGGCGGTGTGAGTCAGCTTCACCAGGGGATCCCATAGTATGGGGCGCTGCTTCAGATGATCCTTCTTGAGATTCCATAGGTTGAGGTGTTGCTGGGATGGGTAACTCCTGAACGGGCTCGACTGGCACCACGGGCACAACTGGAGGTAAAACTTCCTCTTGTGGCTGATAAAACTGCAACACCGGAACTATTACAGCATCTCCCAGTCTAGGCCAATCCGCAGGAAAATCTCCCAGATCGGTGTGTATGACCTCTTCTTTCCTTTCTTTTTGATTGATGACAGGGTTCTTGTCACAACATTTTAAGGGTTCTGGACACAATTTCAAATGGTCTCTGGACACAGTGGTTATTGTTCTTCCTCCGTCCTTACTGATGATACAAACTTTTCTGTTGTCATATTTAGAATCTTGTACAACGTAGGGTTCTTGCTCCCACTGGTTATCCAATTTGTGCATCTTCCTTTTTCTTTTTAATACTACCTCTCCAGGCATCAAAGGCTTGGCAGGAGCATTTCTGTTGTAAATATCTTCCTGTTTCTCCCGTACCTTGTTGAGACTTTCCTCCACACAGATTTGTACTCTTCTGTATTGCTCTTGCCGATTGATGTCCCAGTTTTCAACGGCGTCGTCTGCCTCCGGTTCTACCACTCCAAGTTCTAGATCCATTGGTAGTCTTCCGGGCCTTGCTCTCATAAGATAGGCTGGAGTGCAGTTAGTGGAACTGACAGGTATATGGTTATACAAATCAACCAAATCAGGTAGTAAATCCGGCCATCGATTTCTGTCTTCCAACGGTATGGATCTCAACAAGTCAAGGACAATATGGTTCATTTTTTCGCAAAGACCGTTGGTTTGAGGGTGGTATGGCGTTGTTCTAATTTTCTTGCACCCGTACATGTGACAGAATTCCTTGAATAAATCAGCTTCGAAAGCAGGTCCTTGATCGGTTAATACTTGCTCCGGATATCCATGCGGTCTGCAGAAGCTTGCTTGAAAGGTTGTCGCGGCCGTCACTGCGGTCTGGTCCTTAACTGGAACAACCACCAGAAATCTGGAGTAATGGTCCACCATGGTCAAGGCGTATGAGTATCCAGATCTACTTGGCGACAATTTGACGTGGTCCAGGGCCACAATCTCCAGAGGACGAGTCGTCCGGATAGGTTGCAGGGGTGCCTTCTGACTACCGTAGTCCTTTCTTCTGAGACCACAGGGTCCACAGTTCCGACACCACCTCTCGATGGAGCTGCGCATCCCTACCCAGTAGAACCGGCATCTCAACAGGGTCTCCAGCTTTCTCCAGCCAAAGTGTCCTGCTTGATCGTGGTATGCTTCCAACACCATTGGGACGTCTGCCTTGGGGACCACTATTGGCCAGACCATCTCATGGGTTCTGGGGTTGACGTATCTCCTGCACAACTTCTCACGGTATAGGAACAACCTGCTTTTCTCGTTCCACAGGAGCTTGGCTGACATAGGTGCTTCCTTTTCCAAAGAGGAGCCTTCCTGTCTTAACAACTCCTTGATGCGGCTGACCACTGGATCACTGTCCTGAGTCTCTTTCCAGCTGTGATGGGGTAAAGGATTTAATGTTGCACCATACTGCTTTCTGTGGACTCGATGCTCGTGGACTACCCCATTTCGATGGAACGCAGGTAGCTCAATTTCTTCCAGGTCATCCGATTCTCCTTCCGTATCAGAGTCATGCGGCATTCGGGACAACGCATCAGCATTAGCATTCTTTCGACCTGCCCGGTACTTGATAGTAAACTGGTAATTGGACAACCGAGCCATCCAACGCTGCTCCATGGCGCCCAGCTTGGCGGTTTCCAGGTGCGTTAACGGGTTGTTGTCTGTGTACGCCGTGAACTTATTGGAGGCCAGATAGTGCTTAAATCTTTCAGTAATGGCCCAGACCAGCGCCAGAAACTCCAGCTTGAAGCTGCTAAAATTTTCCGGATTCCTTTCAGTTGGCCTGAGTTTTCTGCTGGCATATGCGATGACTTTTTCTTGGCCATTCTGCTTCTGACTGAGAACTGCTCCCAAACCTTCATTACTGGCGTCGGTGTACAACAGGAACGGTTGGCTGTAATCAGGATAGGTTAAGATCTCATCACCTGTAAGGATCTCTTTCATCTTTTGGAATGCTTCAGCCTGTTCTTTACCCCAATTAAAGGGAGGGTTTCTGCTCTTTAAGGATTGTCCTACCAGGAGGTCCTGTAAAGGAGCTGCCTTCTTCGTGTAATCTTTCACGAACCTTCTGTAGTAACCCGTTAGTCCCAGGAACTGTCGCACTTCCTTAAGGTTCTTCGGCTCCGGCCACTTCAGGATGGCAGTGACTTTCTCTGGGTCCAGCGCTACTCCTTCCAAACTGACGATGTGCCCCAAGTATTGTACCTTCTGCTTGAGTAGATGGCATTTTGAGGGTTTTAATTTCATCCCGTACCTGGACAGGGACTCGAATACTTCTGCCAGGTGCTTCAGATGGTCCTCATATGTCTTGGAATACACGATGACGTCGTCTAGGTATAGCAGCACGGTTTCAAAATTGAGATGTCCCAGACAATTTTCCATCACTCTCTGAAATGTTCCTGGGGCACTGCTGAGCCCAAACGGCATTCTGTCGAACTCACAGAGCCCCATTGGGGTGGTGAAAGCCGTTTTCTCACGATCCTCCTCAGTCACAGCCACTTGCCAGTAACCACTAGTCAGATCAAGGGTAGAAAAGTAGTTAGCCGTTTTCAGAGCAGCTAATGATTCCTATGCGTGGTAACGGGTATGCATCCTTGTGTGTTATGCGGTTCACCTGCCTGTAATCCACACACATTCTCATACTACCATCTTTCTTTTTAACCAGAACTAGAGGGGCTGCCAGGGGCTACAACTATCCCTTATCACCCCAGCTTTCTTCATATCATGCAACATTTCTTTAGCCTTCTGATAATGAGCTGGAGGTATGGGCCTATACCGCTCTTTGATGGGAGGATGACTGCCTGTAGGGATATGATGTTGTACTCCCTTAATTATCCCAAAATCAAGTGGATTTTTGCTAAACACTTGGGCGTACTCTTGCACCACCCGTAATACCCCTTGCTTCTGGTGAGCGGGAGTGGTGTCCGTCCCAACATGGAGTTGCTGACACCACTCCGCCACCTGAGTTGCTGGGTCATTGTCCTCCGCTATTTGACAGGAGTCTAAGGACTCAGCCGGGAGAATAGAATTATTATCAACAGCATGTAGTTTAGCAATAGTTGCGTAACGGGGTAAGTTTACCTCATCATCTCCCCAATTGAGAAGCCGTACCGGTACTCTTCCATTCACCACTTCTACTACTCCTCTAGCAGTCATAAGTGTAGGTCTATGTTCTGAATGGTGGGGTTCTACTACAGCTTGGTAATTCTGTCCTCTCAGACCTATGGCTGCCCTGCACCAAATGATCATTTCACTCATTGGGGGTATCACAATAGGATCCGAGTCAGTGACCCGTACATTACCAATTTCGCCGTCTGTAAGCTTCACTTGCTGCTGACACACCAGGGCCCGGATCTCTCTTTGGATTACTCCTCTCTGCCTTGGTCGGGCAATCTCAGCGAGCTGTTGGAGCAAGAACACAACTTCTCCCAAACAATTACCGATAATGTTAGTACCCAAAATTATATTTAAACCGTTCTCCTCATTTACAGTCTTTACTACCAGAAGCCCTGGTCTTTCAACTCCTCTCTGCCCACCTTTACATCTACACATTTTGTTCCGAGTACTTCTACAGGAAGACCATTAGAAGCATACACGGTAAAGTCAAGGCTCGGAGGTTTAAGACTGTCCATTGACCAGTACTTGGTATATAGGGCATCAGGTATTAGGGTCACCTGCGACCCAGTGTCTAACAATGCTGGAACAGCAATACCATCTAGAATAATAGACAGGTAGGGTCGCCCGCACACATACCTGCGGCTCCAGTCTAGGGGGCCTGACGGGTATTCTCCTGGGTGTTGGCCCTTGGACCCAGGTTCTGCCCGTTTAAAGGACACTGTGGAGACATATGACCTTTCCGGTTGCATCGATAACAGATGATCTCTCGACGAGGAGGGTGTTGATCAGAGGTCGCTCCTGGGGGTGGCGTTGTCCTCCTCCGGGGGGGGCGACGTCTTCTTTCTTCTCCGGTGCATCCACGGGACGTCTTCTGGGCAGTCAGCTAACAAGATCTTTCCTTCCTCCTCTTTCCGCAGCTGCAGGACACTCATTACAGCAGCCAGATTTTTAGTCAGCTGGCGCACCTCTGAGCGCAGACAGTCCAATTCACTAGGAGGTGTCACCTGCGCTTTGGCTTCAGCCACTAGCGGGGAAAAGGGGGTTACTGCCGGTTCCAGAGTGACTTCAGCCTGATGATGTTGGGTTGCCACCTCGGGTTTGCCCAGGGGCCGCAGCCCTTTTATTGCCATGTCCTTTAGGGCATCAAAGGTAGCATCCGGATGGTCTAAGGACCACCAGTTTACAGTTCTGCGTTCCTCTTGGGATCTCAATCCCTGTATAAATTGTTCTTTCAGCATTTTATTCTCGTCGATAGCATTTAAATTGTTAATTTGCTTGAGGGCTCTCAGGGCTCCCTGTAGTCGGCAAGCGTAGTCCCGGATGCTGTCACCTGGCTGTTGTGAACAGTGATAGAAGGCCATCCGGAGATCCGTTTCTGTGCGGTCTTCAAATATGGCATGCAGCTTAAGGAAGATCGCAGGTACCGACTCCTGATCAACGGTATCCCAAGTCTCCACTTCCCTCTCAGCAGCGCCGGTTAGCTGCCCTATTAGCACAGCAGCTTTTTGTCTCTCAGGCATGGAGTACATTTCTAGGATGCTGCATAACTTCCGCTTGAAGCCTGCTAATGTGCCTGGCTCACCGCTGTATTGGGGAAGCCATTTCGCCCCAGGCATATATGGGAGCGTTAGTGGCATGATCGGGACTACCGGACTGGGTGCTGGGCCTGCACCCCCATCTGGCGCTACAATACCAGGCGGTGCGGGATTGGGGCCTCCGGCCGGGGCCGCACTGTCAGCCGGTTGTTGTGACATCTTAGCGCCCCCTTGGTTAAACGGAGCCTACCGGTTTCAAACGCTGCTATTTCACAGGCACCGCAGTGGGAACAGGACCTTCGTCGCAGGCGCTCTGATGTCAGAGCGTTCACTTCCTGTTGCAGGACCTGCCGCTGAGTCAGAGCCGGGGGCGTGTCCAAGACTTTGCGCGCTCTTTCAGGTACGCCCACCTTCTTCTCCAGCGCCTTAGGGCGCGAATCTGGCGGCAAATATGGCGGTATTTGGCGCCAAACAACAGCAACAGTCTTTTTCGCCAAAACACTCCACAGGCACACAGGGCTCGCAATGCTGCAAGTTTCGTATCCTGTTCGTGACGCCAAAGTTTTGTGTCGACCCGCCACCACAATTGTGGATTACCAGGGCAATGGGGTACTCAGAGCCGAGCCCATGGAAGTCTATGGGGTTTGTCACAAGTAGCGGTGGCTCGGTCTGTGGCCCTGGCGGTCTGGCGTATGTTGGGGGGTATATTTACAGGGGATAGATATATTTACAGTTCGTGACGCCACCTGTAGTCTTCTGGTAATTTATACCAGCGCTGCTGTAGAGCTCTGAGGGGATGGTGAGGCAGCTAGATGTCGGGTCCCCTACAGGTAGGACTCTTCCCTCAGGTCGATGGTTAAGGCAGGGTTGTGCAGGCATGCAAGTAAATAACTCAGTCTCACACGGTCAGCGTCTTTCCATACCTTTACTTGTAAGATGGTAAGGCAGGTCCCAGGGAGGCTGATGGGGTTGATGGAGGATGAGCTTTGAGGCAACGGCTAAGCAAGTTAGGGGCCTCCTTTACTGTCCAATGTTGATGAGTCCAACCAGCCTGAAGCGTAGTTCCCTCTATAACTCCAGCTATTCCAAAGCTGTTCTGCCCGGTCAGTTTTTTGTGGTCGGAGCCTTCCTGTGAGAGAGCTGAGTTCCTATTCTTGCTGATCAGGCTCAAGGTTCTCACTCTCCCTGACCCCAGATACGTACTGACTCTTCAGGGATGCTTGCCACGACCTAAGGTCCGATAAGCCTCTGGTTTTCTTACCACTAAGCGTGAAGCTTTAGTGATCCTTCGGTCCCCAGTG
Organism: Oophaga sylvatica; assembly: GCA_033576555.1. Classification (NCBI taxonomy): domain Eukaryota; kingdom Metazoa; phylum Chordata; class Amphibia; order Anura; family Dendrobatidae; genus Oophaga; species Oophaga sylvatica. Next base: position 97,782 of record JARQOD010001322.1, read on the forward strand.
ACCGGTAACAATGTGCAGGTATCCTATACTTATGGCACTTCTCTGTTCTCTTCCACTATGCCCTTCGATATGCTCAACTCTTAATAGATATCTCAGTCCGTCTAATAGTGGGGCACAGCTCTGACCAGGCTGAGGTGAACTGGCTCACCTGTACTGGCCTCCACTTTCTGAACTGCACAAAGACTGCACTTCCTCACTCCTTCGAGTCACTGACTGAACTGAACTCAGACTACTTAGCACTCCCCTCCACACCCCTGGTGGGTGTGTCCGAAGTGTACATGATATCATGAAGAGCCCTTAACCGTTACCTCTCCACTCATCCTCCTGGTATTGTGTACCAGGGCTACACATGCTCACAGTGCCAAAACCACTGGTAAATGGTTTACTGACCATGGTATTACTGTGCTCAATTGGCCTGCCAACTCTCCTGACCTGAACCCCATAGAGAATCTGTGGGATATTGTGAAGAGAAAGTTGAGAGATGCAAGACCCAACACTCTGGATGAGCTTAAGGCCGCTATCAAAGCATCCTGGGCCTCCATAACACCTCAGCAGTGTCACAGGCTGATTGCCTCCATGCCACGCCGCATTGAAGCAGTCATTTCTGCCAAAGGATTCCCGACCAAGTATTGAGTGCAGAACTGAACATTATTATTTGATGGTTTTTTTGTTTGTTTTGAAAAAAACACTTTTATTTTATTGGACGGTTGAAATATGTTAATTTTTTGAGACAGGTTTTTTGGGTTATCAGGAGTTGTATGCCAAAATCATCAGTATTAAAACAATAAAAGACCTGACAAATTTCATTTGGTGTGTAATGAATCTAAAATATATGAAAGTTTAATGTAATCATTACATTATGGTAAATAATGAAATTTAGCACTATATGCTAATTTTTGAGAAGGACCTGTATATATGGCTCCGCTCCCAACCTCCCATCCTGTATATATGGCTCCGCTCCCAACCTCCCATCCTGTATATATGGCTCCGCTCCCCCTCCCATCCTGTATATATGGCTCCGCTCCCACCCTCCCATCCTGTATATATGGCTCCGCTCCAACTTCCCATCCTGTATACATGGCTCCGCTCCCAACCTCCCATCCTGTATATATGGCTCCGCTCCCCCTCCCATCCTGTATATATGGCTCCGCTCCCCCTCCCATCCTGTATATATGGCTCCGCTCCCCCTCCCATCCTGTATACATGGCTCCGCTCCCAACCTCCCATCCTGTATATATGGCTCCGCTCCCAACCTCCCATCCTGTATATATGGCTCCGCTCCCCCTCCCATCCTGTATATATGGCTCCGCTCCCCCTCCCATCCTGTATACATGGCTCCGCTCCCCCTCCCATCCTGTATACATGGCTCCGCTCCCAACCTCCCATCCTGTATATATGGCTCCGCTCCCAACCTCCCATCCTGTATATATGGCTCCGCTCCCCCTCCCATCCTGTATATATGGCTCCGCTCCCCTCCCATCCTGTATACATGGCTCCGCTCCCAACCTCCCATCCTGTATATATGGCTCCGCTCCCCTCCCATCCTGTATACATGGCTCCGCTCCCACCCTCCATCCTGTATATATGGCTCCGCTCCCACCCTCCCATCCTGTATATATGGCTCCGCTCCCAACCTCCCATCCTGTATATATGGCTCCGCTCCTCCTCCCATCCTGTATATATGGCTCCGCTCCACCCTCCCATCCTGCATATATGGCTCCGCTCCAACCTCCCATCCTGTATATATGGCTCCGCTCCACCCTCCCATCCTGTATATATGGCTCCGCTCTCATCCTCCCATCCTGTATACATGGCTCCGCTCCCACCCTCCCATCCTGTATACATGGCTCCGCTCCCACCCTTCCATCCTGTATATGTGGCTCCACTCCACCCTCCCATCCTGTATACATGGCTCCGCTCCCCCTCCCATCCTGTATACATGGCTCTGCTCCCACCCTCCCATCCTGTATACATGGCTCCGCTCCACCCTCCCATCCTGTATATATGGCTCCGCTCTCACCCTCCCATCCTGTATATATGGCTCCGCTCTCACCCTCCCATCCTGTATACATGGCTCCGCTCCCCCGTCCTCCCCCCTGTATACATGGCTCCGCTCCACCCTCCCATCCTGTATATATGGCTCCGCTCCCCTGTCCTCCCCCCCTGTATACATGGCTCTGCTCCCCCGTCCTCCCCCCCTGTATACATGGCTCCGCTCCACCCTCCCATCCTGTATATATGGCTCCGCTCCCCCTCCCATCCTGTATATATGGCTCCACTCCACCCTTCCATCCTGTATATATGGCTCCGCTCCAACCTCCCATCCTGTATATATGGCTCCGCTCCACCCTCCCATCCTGTATATATGGCTCCGCTCTCACCCTCCCATCCTGTATATATGGCTCCGCTCTCACCCTCCCATCCTGTATATATGGCTCCGCTCCACCCTCCCATCCTGTATATATGGCTCCGCTCTCACCCTCCCATCCTGTATATATGGCTCCGCTCCACCCTCCCATCCTGTATATATGGCTCCGCTCTCACCCTCCCATCCTGTATATATGGCTCCGCTCTCACCCTCCCATCCTGTATATATGGCTCCGCTCCACCCTCCCATCCTGTATATATGGCTCCGCTCTCACCCTCCCATCCTGTATATATGGCTCCGCTCTCACCCTCCCATCCTGTATACATGGCTCCGCTCCCACCCTCCCATCCTGTATACATGGCTCCGCTCCCACCTCCCATCCTGTATATGTGGCTCCACTCCACCCTCCCATCCTGTATACATGGCTCCGCTCCCCCTCCCATCCTGTATACATGGCTCCGCTCCCACCCTCCCATCCTGTATACATGGCTCCGCTCCACCCTCCCATCCTGTATATATGGCTCCGCTCTCACCCTCCCATCCTGTATATATGGCTCCGCTCTCACCCTCCCATCCTGTATACATGGCTCCGCTCCCCCGTCCTCCCCCCTGTATACATGGCTCCGCTCCACCCTCCCATCCTGTATATATGGCTCCGCTCCCCCGTCCTCCCCCCCTGTATACATGGCTCTGCTCCCCCGTCCTCCCCCCCTGTATACATGGCTCCGCTCCACCCTCCCATCCTGTATATATGGCTCTGCTCCCCCTCCCATCCTGTATATATGGCTCCGCTCCCACCCTCCCATCCTATATACATGGCTCCGCTCCCACCCTCCCATCCTGTATACATGGCTCCGCTCCCACCCTCCCATCCTGTATATGTGGCTCCACTCCACCCTCCCATCCTGTATACATGGCTCCGCTCCCCCTCCCATCCTGTATACATGGCTCCGCTCCCACCCTCCCATCCTGTATACATGGCTCCGCTCCACCCTCCCATCCTGTATATATGGCTCCGCTCTCACCCTCCCATCCTGTATATATGGCTCCGCTCTCACCCTCCCATCCTGTATACATGGCTCCGCTCCCCCGTCCTCCCCCCTGTATACATGGCTCCGCTCCACCCTCCCATCCTGTATATATGGCTCCGCTCCCCCGTCCTCCCCCCTGTATACATGGCTCTGCTCCCCCGTCCTCCCCCCCTGTATACATGGCTCCGCTCCACCCTCCCATCCTGTATATATGGCTCCGCTCCCCCTCCCATCCTGTATATATGGCTCCACTCCACCCTTCCATCCTGTATATATGGCTCCGCTCCAACCTCCCATCCTGTATATATGGCTCCGCTCCACCCTCCCATCCTGTATATATGGCTCCGCTCCACCCTCCCATCCTGTATACATGGCTCCGCTCCCACCCTCCCATCCTGTATACATGGCTCCGCTCCACCCTCCCATCCTGTATATATGGCTCCGCTCTCACCCTCCCATCCTGTATATATGGCTCCGCTCTCACCCTCCCCTCC